>CAUYSK010018491.1:0-34518 GCA_963575035.1 Avahi laniger
ATCAAGATTAATATTTTATTTTTAGAAATAAAATAAATAGGCTGGGCACGATGGCTCATGCCTGTAATCCTAACATTTTGGGAAGCCAAGGCAGGAGGATCACTCGAGGTCAGGAGCTCAAGACCAGCCTGAGCAACATAGCAAGACCCTGTCTCTATAAAAAAAAGAAAAATTAGCCGGGTATGGTAATGCGCATCTGTAATCCCAGCTCCTCAGGAGGCTGAGGCAGGAGGATCACTGGAGCCCAGGAGTTTGAGGTTTCAGTGGGCTATGATCATGCCACTGCCCTCACGCCCAGGCAACAAAGCAAGACCCTGTCTTTTAAAAAAAGAAGAAGAAGAAAAATTAAATAAATAATATAAGGCTGCCAATCCACATTCTTAATATATCCAAAAAATTAATTTCTAGATACCTAGGTTTTTGTTAGAGCATCACATAGTTTTGAGACACAGCAAATGCTTTATTAAACTTTGTTTTCTGCTTATTAAACACCAGAGATGTGAATTCTTTAATATACATTGGCTTTTCAGGATCCATAAGGTTAAAAGTATAGCTATAGAGATGGATGTGGATATGAATACAGACATGGATAAAAGCAGAGATTTAGTATGACATCTAGCAGATTGTCAATTCTTTATAACTAATAAACACAACGTTACCTTAACCAGTACCTAAAATGATCAAGCAAACAAGATCATGCATCAATAGACTGAATGATGTTTCTCTGCAAAGAGAGACCTGATTCAATTTAAGGACAGATTTTATGTTTCTTGGAAACACTCATCTATTCACTATGATTGTAGCTATCATTTTGTGAATCATTTGTAAATCTTTGATTTATCCTATTGTCAGAATATTTTGACTTACTTGGCTTATAACATACTCTCCCAAAAACATCTGCTTCGACAAGAGCCTATTGGAAGTATATTTACCCCTCAGCACTCCACCAAATAAAATCTACCCCTCCTGTTCTTCTCTGCTACCAGAACATACCAGAAGTAACCTTCCTGCCTCACCCCCCATGGCCACTTCCTGGGAAGCTATTTTCTGCCAGGAATGATCATGCTTTCACTTACTATTACATTGTCCCTGCCTCTAAATGGGTAATGAAGTAAAAACAGCCCGGAGGACCTGGCTTTAAAACCCTTTTCTACTATTTATTAGCCACTTGGTTTGCAGCAAGCTATTTCAGCTCCCTTAGCCAATATTTCCACATCTGTTAAAATTGGTAGAATAACACCTTCCTGTGGGGTTGCTGCCAACATTAAATTGATGAGAACATACAAGTAAAAGCTCGTAAATTATAATAAATGTTGGCTTCCTTTATGGCCTTTTTTTACAGCCTTAAGCAACAACAGATCCTATTGTATCTCAAAGAATTCTCATCTGACACCGGAATAATTAACTCCAAGTAACTATCAGTATTGCGTTTAATATTATTGATACTGTAAGTATTTGATAATTAAGTTTCTACTATGATTCTCAAATCTGTGCTCCAACAGGAATGTAAATCCAGGAGACACCCATCTCACGCTCCGCCGTTGAGGAGTTTTCAACCCCATGTCGTCACTGCATGCTGCAGTAGCTTTAACGGTAGGTCAGGATGGGACAGAAGGTGACTTGAGAGAGTTCCAAATGGCTGCCTCAGCCACTGTTTCTCCCAAACGCCATCCCTACTAACTTGTCTGGTATCTAAAATTCCTGTGAAAACTTTATCTTTTGAATTCCTATTGAGTCCCCCATTAATATGAAAAAAAAAATATCAAAGAGAAAAAAAAAGGTAAACTTCAATATTCATTTATAGCTTAGTGTGGATGAGGTTTTCCAGACTCATTCCAGATAATAAGGATTAAGAGTGTGGAGAGAAGAGATTACCAGAAACGTTTGGACCCTGAGGAGGCAGGGGAAATAACACCAAAGGTAGGAAAATTGAAGAAAGAGAACAATGACAAGAGATACTTCACCTGCATCACAATTTTGCTGAGAGCCAGTTTTACATGTGTACACAAAAAGACATTAGGGATATACCCTGCTTTGTTAAATAAATTTGTGGCTATTTCAGCTAAGCCACATAATTCCCACTACCACACAAAACACCCTGATATTTGAGGAGAAAATGGTATTTTTTAAAAAAGACACCAATGGAATGAATCCTGGATTTTTTTTTAGCTAAAAGTCGTATGATTAATTTATGTCCAGATATGAAAACTTCTAATAGCTTGAAAGAATTTTTAAAAACAAAATGTTAAAAAGCTATCAGCTTGAGTTGAAATCAGTATCGTTGACTCTTTCTAAATGAAAACTAAAAACTTTAAAAAAGAGAGAGAAAGAGAATTCCAAACCCAAGGTCTAAATTTACATGAGAGTGTGTCAGATTTTAGCTCAGCTAACGATAAAGAAAACTCTCAAGTAATTAACATGAAACCCAATGTCTATCCAACTCTAAATTCTCTCCGATTGGAGAAGGGCCAGTGATTTCTAATAACCTAAGAAGTGGGATTCATATTTCTTTTCTATACATTTTCTATTAAGACAACTAATTGTCTGAAAGTCCCATTTGAAAAAGTTAACACTTTGGAATTCCCAGTTTAGCAGTAATGCTAATCATGCCATAAGCTTATTAAAGACAGGATTGTTGCCTCTTGGAATTACAATTAGCTAAGTATTACTTAATAAAGGGCTCTGACAAGAGGCTAGAAATGGGGATTGTATTTTAAAGGGCCATATATTTTTTTCAAAAATTTCGCTTCCTTTATTTAAGCCCCCGGAGGTCCATGGTCTATGTGCAGTCTTGTGAGTTATTCTGCTATCACTGAACAATTGACCAACTCCCCGTCTACCAGGGCCGGTCTGTCGCCAAGTCCTTTTACCCATTCTTTCAAAACGTACTCTGAATCCAGTCATCCCATTTCTTTCTCTAATCTAGGTTCTCATTGCTTTGTCTCCATATCATTATAAAAAGCCTCTTCCATTTTCTCATCTCTCCACATTCCAGGCTATTCTGCCAAATTTTTAAAAGTTTCATCATTTTGCTTAAGGACTTTTGACACTCTATTCCTTCCTACTGATCACGTCCAAACTCTTTTGCTGAACTTTTGTGATTGACTTGGTACCTCTAGCCTACTGTTATCTAAACAGGTGCTCTAGGTAACCTCTACCACAATGCCTGGCTCAAAGCAGGGCTTAGTAGACACCATACTACTATTCCACCATTCAGATCTCTGCTCCAATAGAGTTTTCAGTATTTTCTGAACACATCATGCTCTGACTCTTAGATTTTGTTCATGTTTTCTGTTTGGAATGAAAAGAAAGAAAACTGGTTAAAAGATATGAATCCACCTTTTCTGTACCTGAGTCCCAGAAATGAGACCTTTCCTGTATTGCCCCTGTATACCCTACCTGCCTTCAAGTCCACTTTGACTATCACCTCTTCCTAGAAGCTGTTACCAACTGCTCTGGGTGGCACAGACTTTTTTTGCAGTGTCTTTGCCCTATAAAGTTCATGGGAAAGATCATGCTGTTCCCCTCTTTTGCACATCACTTCACTCATCTACCACCTTTGGCAGAATGCTGGAAACACAGAAACCCAGTAAAGGTCAGCTAATTGAACAGAGGAGAACTAGGACACCCACAATCCGCTAACTGGATAACTAGTCCTTAAATAGTTACAGGTCAGTTACATTATAAAAGCCACCTTGACATCAAGCAGAAGTGCGATATATAGGTGGGACATCCAACTCCTTAGTGGTTTACATGTGTCTTAGTACTCCACAATTAATTATTAATATCATAACTACAGGGATAAATTGAATGCTTAATTTGTATCAAACACTTTGGTAATACTTTACCTATAGAGTGTCATTTCATTCTTTTACTGCAATCCTGTGAGTTACTACTATGCACATCTTTATGGGAAACTGAATTTTAGCAATGTTGAATACCTCATCCAAGTTTATACAAATAGTGATGGAGATAGGTCTAGAAATCACACCTCTCTGACTCCAAAGCCCTGTGTCCTTAACCTCTACATCACAACATTTCAGGAATGTATAGTCCTAAAATGACTAGAGGAAATGAGCATTAGACTAGGCTTATAAGAAATGAACATGTCAACATTTACAAGCAAAGATATCTCCTTTTCTGAAGGACTCTGCTTATTCATCAACAATAAATCCAACAATATGAAATTGCTCCCCAAAAGCCCTCCTTAGTTTCCTCATTTACTGTGAAAGTCTAGGATGTTTTCCCCCTGAATGTGTGGTCTGCAGGCCACATATACTGGAATTCAAAAGGCATGCACAGCTTGTGTGATGGCAAATGTTGCTCTGGGTGACACTCCACATGCTCCTCATTCAAGAATTCAGAAGGAGTGTCCTTAGATATCTGCAAAGTGCTTTTTGTGTACTCACAATCTCATGTGTGTGCAAAAATACAGAGTCCTGGGTCCTGGAAATGCATGAAATCTTGCATTTGTGATCTTAGAAAAGTAATGGTGTCAGGTGGTACAAAGGCAATTTACGTAACCAAATCATTTGTACCCCCGTAATACTCCAAAATAAAAAAGAAAAGAAAAAAAAAGGAAAGTAATGGGTCTCCTGAATCGGAATATACAGGAGAGGGGCCTTGGAACATGTGTGGGTGCTCGCAGATGATTATTTTAATCAGACAAGGTTAGGAAACAATGAACCCCAGCTCCTGCCTTAGATTCTCCAGTTGGGTGCCCTTTCTATAGTTATAGAGACACACTGATCATAAGATAAAAATAATTAATTTTGGTAGATTTTTCATAAGCCTTCATAAGCATTTTCTTGTGGGGCTTGAAAGTAAGAATTATTTAAAATAAATTATAGCCCTTTCTGAAGCTACCTATTAAAAATAATGAATTTCAAAAGGTGCATTCTTGAGACATTGGAAAGAGAAGAGAAAGAGACTGGAACAAATCAATCTAAACTGATAGATGAAAAACACATGTGAGCTCCCAGTCAGGTACCGAGAGTGTTCAAAGGATGGTGGCAAATTAATTACAAGTTTTTCATCTTGTACTTCATGAAAGAATCTATTCATGCAGCCCAAAGATGGAGATCCACCACTCTATGGCTGTTTTCTGTGCATAAATTCTGTTAAAATGTTGGCAAGGGAATGGTACATTTATTTGGTCCAAAATTATGATGTACTGCTTGAGATAAACAAGCTTTATATACCAAAATTTTCTTTGTAAGGATGTTGATCATGATAAGACTTGTTCTGCTCATGTGGGGCATGAGCAAAAAAGGGCAATGATACATCTTCTTTCTCCCTGTATTTTGGGTTTGCATGTAAGTGTCTTGAGAGCTAGCCGCTCAAGCACTGGTTATTCCTTGAAATCTTGCATTTATGAAATGCATAAAAACAGGAGGGGCTTTCCTTTCTCCTTTTAGAGAAGCAGCATGGAATTATGGAGAGAGTTCAGACTTGCAAATCTAAGGCTCTGAGTTTAGGTCATAACTCCATTACTTACTAACTATATGTCTCTGAACCTCAATCTCTCTCTTTGTACACAGGGAACATTAATGTTTATATTGCGTGATGTTTTAAGGATCAGAAATAATATAGGTGAATGCCTAATACAATAAAGAAGTTCAATTAATGGCAGTTGTCATTTCTATGTTGGGGTGGATCGATTTGCCTGTTAGGAGGATTTCCCTTTACCACTGTCTTTCAGAGTGACCCTGAGTGGGGACATAGCTCAACAGCAGGTCATGGGAAGAGTGTTGGAAAAATAAATGATGAAGAGCCAAGGCTCAACCTCTTCCTACTATGAAATACATACTCCAATGGGGGTTACACAGTCTGGGAAACTCCAGTGTAAATATGTCACCTCTATAATCACCTGGTAGAGTAACCCCAAGCCTGTATCAGCTGTGTAACATTAGACTTCGCAACATCTAGCTCTAGCTCCTTACTTTGCATTATTTTGGAATGATCCTGTCTCTTTTCAATCATTACTTTTTAAAGCATCACCCCTACATGGGCGTTGTAGGGGAGGGGAAGAGAGAGAGTGAGAGACCTCAGAAGACCCAGGGTTTAGATGGTAATGCTGTTTAGCATGTGATTTTAACAAATGCACTAAACTAAGAGCAATGGCCAGCGCCAGTGGAAGAAAGCCAAGCCTTGCTTTCCTCACCACTGTGACCTCCTGCCACACGAGGTCCTTTGTTCAAAGGTGGTGCAATTCAATATGTGTGTTAAGAGGTCACCGAGGGGAGCCATGACGAAAGGCTCCAACTATGGCAGCCTCACCTCAGACCTTACTATTTCGAGTAAGGTCTGTAATGGGACCTCACCTGTCCCATTCATCACTCCTGCTCAAGTTTGTTTATCTCCCTGGAAGTGTGGGAGCACTAGCGAGAAACCAGCATTTCGAACTTAGGCTGCTGGAACCAGGACAGTGATATTTTTATATTACCTCACCAACTGCCAGCTCTTAATAAATGTTTCCTCATGCAGTTTTAATAATAACGCACATTTCTATTGTTAGAAATTGTTACAGTTCAATGGTTTTATTCTAAAAGAAAACTAAAATGGCAGGAGGAAAGGGGGAGAGCTAAAACGACCAGAGGATTCAAGGTGGAGGTGGGGGGAAGTGTGACCAGAGGTGTTCCTGGAAGCCACCACCTAACAATGCATGACGAAATACCACACTCCCCATCGTCGGGTCATGCAAACATGCAAGTTTAAATTTTCTATAGAGGTGTGGAATTAGAAAAGATGGCAAAGACGGGGCATGAGGAGGCAGCCCTTTCTCCCCGAGCAGAGTATACCTGAGGCGTCATTGAGGCTAAAGGCGATGCGTACAGGCTTATCTGCAGGTACCCTGGTGGTGCTGATCATGTGGGCACCTGAGCCTTGGCCTTCTCCTGGGTCTTCCAGCTGTGAGGACAAGAGAGAGCCATTGTCACTTTGCCCCACATCATCACTCTGAATACTCAAAGGACCCTGGAAGTTATAGGGAAAAGTTAGTAAGCATTGCCTTCTTATTTTAAAGATACTTGTAGGCCAAGCATGGTGGCTAATGCCTATAATCCCAGTACTTTGGGAGATCAAGGTGGAGGGATCGCTTAAGGGAAGAAGTTCAAGACCAGCCTGGGCAACATAGCAAGATCCTATCACTACAAAAAAATTTAAAAATTAGCCCTGCATGGGGGTGCACACTGGTAGTCCCAGCTACTTGAGAGTCTGAGGTGGAAGGATCCCGTGAGCCCAGGAGTTCAAAGCTGCAGTGAGCTGTGATCCAACCTAGCAGACAGAGCAAGTCCCCATCTCTTTAAAAAAACAAAACAAAACAAAAAAAACTTTTTCTGAGCTTTCTTTTCCAATTCACATACGCCATTTACAAATTTTTTTTCTGACTTTAAAAAAATTGTTTTTTCAATATACATCCAGAATGAATGAAATGTGGCAAAAAATCTTTACCTGCCTTACTTTTCCAGTATCCTTTCACATTGACCAGTTCAATCCTGGCCCTTCAAAGTTATATATAGTGTTTTATTTTTAATTAAGGGGGACAAAAGGAGATATAGTCTTAATAGGGTAACATACGGTTTCAGATTAGTCTAGCCTTTCATGCTCAAAGGCCTAAATTGAATCTGAATTATTGATCTGAGAATGGTAAAGAATGAATATCATGAAATCATTTAAATAATAGCAAATACCATTTAATTACATTATGAATATTAATACTTTATGCTCATAAAACTAATGCTCAGTTACATTACAAATATGTACTTTAAATCTACCAAACATTTCTAAGGTTGCACATCTTAGCAATGAATGATCCAAGCAAAAGACGAAACTCAAAAAATCCTATTGATGTTCTACTCCATCTATTAAATTATCATTTAAATAATAAACTGAGGTATTAATAGAATGAATGAAAAAACATGGTACAGATAGATGAGATGAGCAAGAATATTTCTTCGTTATAATAAGAGAATTTGGCCCAAATACATTTTAATTAAAATATTTAATAACTTGGTGTTCACCGGGACTAGAAAAAGATTTTGTTATAAATACGTATCTTTGTTGTTTAAATATATATATATTTAACTTTTCTATTTTTAGTCCTGCCTTCGCTAAACCCTCTATTTTCCTTCTAATATAGACAGTAAACCAAAAAACCTGAATGATATTTTGAGAGAAATGTCTCTAAATATGGCAAAATATAAATAATCTCTTTAGCCATCCTTAGGGAGATTCTGGGAACTGCTTTAGCAGGACATTTTCTCATAGCAAGGTTTCTCTTTCCCATAACTTTTCTTTGTCTAAAAATAGTGTCCAGAACACTGAATTTTGTTTTTAAAATTATTTATAGAGCCAAAATCAATGCACATATACATGTATATTTAGACATGTATACAAATGGAATCATCTTTCCAGTATATGAACAGAGAACAGGCTTATATTAAACACCTAGTATAGCTTTGGAGAAAAACAAGCAACTGTTTATCACTCAGTTAGAATTATATCTGGTCCATTCATTTAACACAACAAATAGCAATGAACCAAAAGCTCGCTACTATCCACGTCATGTAATTCTAAGTTAGAAAGAATTAGTAACATGAAACATTTAATTTAAGAAAATGTTAATATAAAATTGCTGTTACTTGACTCTGGATTTGTTTTATCATAACTCTGACACACTTACATCTAGTCCCATCTGCTTAGAATCAAGTGTTTTGTTAGCCACCTGTTCCTGGAGAATAGCACGGATTGTCTCACATTTAACAGAGCAAACAATTAAAATTCCCTTAAAGTTTTAGTCAAAGGAAAAGTTTTAGCCAAAAGGAAAAAAGTTTTATTGTTATGTGTTGCACAACCGCCAAACCATTTTAACATCTAAGGATGGAAACGTGCACTTTTGGCTAAATCTCCCAACACTTTCCTGCACCAAGAAATAAAGCACAAGAGGTATAAATTTGCCTCCAGGATTTTGTAAATAAATCTCCGGTAAGGTTCCCAGCTACGGGAAACGGAATTGATAAACACCGCTAATTAGAGTCCCTCCCCTCCGCGCAATGGAGAACATCTGTCTGCCTCCCAAAGGATGGTGGTAAGGTTGGGTGGACTTTGAGTTCCACACGACATCGACCATGAGAGCCCCTGAACTAACTTGCCTTTTCATCACACCGCCTGGGGAAACGGACCACTGATTCCTTCTCTCGGCTGCAGGCTGTAACAGAGCTTTGGTTAATTTGCTGGTGCGCCGAGCATTAAGTTCGGTTTTCACACCTGTTGGCTTACCTCACTTAGTTGAGTGTCTGCACTTGTGTAACCCAGGGCCGGCCACTGCCTTGGCCAGTCGTTGCCTCTGTGGAGTAAAGAGTCAGTGAGAGACCAGGCTGCACCTGCTGCATAGCAGCCACTGACAATCTGAGGAGCAGAGACAGCTGTCAGGATGGCACGCTGCTACCTGCTCTGCCCCAGACCCCAGCGTCCCACGGGACCTCCCTGTTCCGCTTCCCTCCACAACCCCTCTTTCCTTCCCTTGTCTCTCCAACAGCCAGGATGTTGTCATGCTTCTAGAAAAAGCAAGAGCAAAAGAAAACCCTCCTCCTGTCAGAGACATTGATAAACAGCAAGTTGTGGAGAGTCCAAATGTTTTAATTCATTAGTCCTGGCAAACCTAAAATACAAACAGACTTGCTTCACAAGACAGGAATGTCTTCAGCATGACCCAATCGGTGTCTGTGTCTATTCCAGCAAACTGGCAAAGATAGCATGACTCCAGTCAGCAAAAATGTCGGCCACTCCAATCAGGTCAGCTAGATCCAGCCAACTTGGACAGGCCACAAGCCAACTCTCAGATGATAGCAGCGATGATCCCGGTTAAGAACGTGAGGTTTGAGGTTGAGCCCGCGTCTGACTTGATGACTTGATCCATTCGACAAATACAATCAACCGCAAAAGAAGTCAATGGTAAATAGGAATGGAGTGCTAAGATTTTTCAACTTTTTTAACAACTGTAAACCTGGATGTCATTAGTACTTAAATATACTTGGACTGTGATGTTGAGGTTTAATAATTAAAAATAAATATTAGCAGATTGCAAAGACAAGCTAAAGACTGGAAGGAAATCTTTGCAAAACACATATCCGATAAAGGGCTGATATCCAAAACATAAAAAGTACTCTTAAAACACAAAACAATAGGAAAACAAACAACACAATCAAAACACAACAACACAATCAAAAAATGGTTGATTGTGAATAGACACCTCAACAAAGCATATATACATATGGAAAGTAAGCATATGAAAAGATTATCAACACCATATGTCATGAGGGAGTTACAAATGAAAACAATAGTGATATACCACTACGCATCTATTAGAATAACCAAAATTCAAAATACAATAGCAAATGTTGGTGAAGCTGTGGAGCAACAGGAGCTTTTATTCATTGCTAGTGGGAATGAAAATGGTACAGCCACTTTAGAAGACAGTATGGCAGTTTCTTACAAAACTAAACATTTTTTTACCATAGGATCCAGAAATCATACTCCTTGTTATTTCCCCAAATGCATTGAAAACTTATGTTCACATAAAAACCTGCACACAGATAAACTTGTTGTAGCAGGTTTATTCATAATTGTCAAAACTTGGAAGCAACCAAGATGTCCTTCAACAGGTGAATAAATAAACTGTGGTACCTCCAGACAATGGAATCTTATTCAGGGATAAAAAGAAATGAGCTATGAAGCCATAAAAAGACATGGAGGAATCTTAAGTGCATATTACTAAATAAAAGAAGCTAATCTGAAAAGGCTACATGCTGTATGACACATTCTGGAAACAGCAAAACCATGAAGACAGTAAAATGATCAGTGGTTCAGGGAGAAAATAAGGGAAGGAAGAACAGGTGGAGCATGGGAGACTTTTAGGGCAGTGAAGCTATTCTGTGTGATGCTCTAATGCTGGATACATGTCATTATATGTTAAAACCCATAGATATATAATACAAAGAGTGAATCCTAACATAAACCGTGGATGTTAGTGAATAATAATATATCAAGATTAGCTCATCCATTGTAATAATGTACTACATCAATGCAAGATGTTAATAATAGGGGAAATTAGAGGTGGAAGGGATAAGGAAATTTATGGGAATTCTGTACTTTTCACTCATTTTTTTTCTGGAAATCTAAAACTGAAAAAATATTAAATAAATATGTAAAAGCACATAGCAGGTTTCCTTAATCTAATAAATGGAAAGCTAACTTGTAATGAAATATGCAGCAATAAAGCCACATAGATTCAGACAATTAGAACATTCACATATAAACCTATTCTATCCAAGAATTATTATTACTGTTTTGATGTTATTTTATGGTTAATAATATCCCCTTATATAATGTGTTATAATTTATCAAATGAATCTCTTATCCACTATTATGGTCACCATCCCTGTTTGACAGATGGAGCAAATTGAGGTGCAGACAATTTAAATAACAGGCTCAAGGATAAATGATCATTACAGAATAAAGGACCCAGATAAGTTCCAGGTTTTCTAAGTTTTAGTTCATGCTATTTCCACTACACTGGGATACACTCTGTATTAAAGATTCAATTGAATTTTTTAGTTAAGAATAAATCTGACTCTCAGCTTTTGGCTCAAGGGACAAAAGTATGACTTTCTTCACTGGTCTAGCATGCAGGGTCATCTGACAGCAGCCATCGTTAGCACGACACCTAAGTTCAACCCCAAGGAAATCAAAGTTGAGCATCTCATGTGTGCCAATAGGGAAGTAGGTACCACATCTGCACTGCCTCCCAAATCAGCCCCCTCATCTGCCTTCAGAAAAGTTGTTGGTGACGTCAACTTTGCCAAGGCAGTCAGTGACTAGAAGCGTCTGGATTTTAGGGAAAGTGACAGTTCACAATGGAAAAGGCCAGAATGAGGTAACACTTTCCTCTTCTGCACTGATCATCAAAGTGCTTGAGGAACCATCCAGAGATAGAAAGGGACAATTACACACTAAACACAATGCAAATATTGCCTTTTAACAGCATCTTACCCATGCGGCATAGATCTTTACCCAGAGAACCTTCCAGAATCATCAGAGCAATCCTGGGGACTACCCAGTGTGTGTGCTGCAGTGTCGACAGCTACATCCTCATGACATCAAAGATGACATCAAGAGAGGTGTGATGGACGCCCAGTTGATAAAGAGCTACAAAGGAAAAGATTTCATTAAAGGATAATTTGGCAACAATGAGAAAGAAACAAAGAGAATACGGTCTTAAGTGTCCTGTGTTTGAGTCTGATAATATAAACTCAAGGTTTCACAATCACAATTAATATTTACCAGCTCTTCTGTTCCCATAGGAGCAACAGTGTATTTCTTGGCTCTTTATCCAAACACTTTCAAGAGAGTAACAAATCTGAAGCCCAAGTGAAATCCCTTCCCACAAGTGAAACCCAAAATAACTACACAGTATTTTAAGAATTCAATAGAATTACACTAATTCAATCCAGAAAGGACATGTTTATTCATCGAGATATTAACAGATTGACAGCATGTTTCGGAGTGCGAGCAATATATACAATTTTTATTTTATTCTTTCCAACAATAAATATGTTTTTACTGTTATTTGGAAAGTTATTTTTAATAATATTCAAGGAGCTTTTCACATAATGAGCTCTAGACTTGCATCTGAATTATGACCAATATTACGCTCCTGGTATAGACCATTGTTACAATTATGTGATGTCAGTTTCTCAATACCACTCAATAAGCATTTTGTGAAAACTTGGTATGTTCTAGGCTACTGTTTTGCAAATTTGTGTGATTATTGTGTGCCTTTTAAAAATACCCATTCCCAGGCCAGTTGCAGCAGCTCAAGCCTGTATTTTGAGAGGCCAAGGCGGGAGCATTGCTTGAGGCCAGGAGTTCAAGACCAGCCTGAGAAACATAGTGGGATCTCCATCTCTTCAAAATATTAAAAAAATTATCTTGGTATGTTGGCAAACACCTGTAGTCCCAGCTACTCAAGAGGCTGAGGCAAGAGGATCCATTGAGCTCAGGAGTTTGAGGTTGAAGCGAGCTATAATGACACCACTGCACTCTAACCCAGGCAACAGAGCAAGACTCTGTCTCAAAAAAATAAATAAATAAAATAAAATAAAATAACTATTCCCAGACTCTGCCACAGTGACTCAATATGTTTGGGTAGACTCCTCATTCTGTAAATAACAAAAAAAAAAATCTAATGGACATTCACAACATTTAGAGAATTGTTTAAAAGTCATTTTGATCAACACTTAAAATGAGGTCTCTACTGCTATGTGACATATGAAGCCTGTAGTCACCAAAGAAGAAATATTCCATGATGGTAAAGCAATCCATCTTCCCTTATATCCAGGAGTCAACAAAATTGTTCTGTAAAGGGCCAGATATTTTCCACTCATGGGCTATTTTGATCTTTCTCACAGTTACCCATCTCAGCTGCTACAGCACAACAGCAGCCATGGACAACATGGATATGAGTGGATAGGCTCTGACTTTATTGATAAAACCAGGAAATAAATGCATGTGGCTGAGCTCCCAAAAAACTTTATTTACAGAAACAGCAGCCTGGATTTGGCCTGCAGGGTAAAGTTTGCCCCTCTAACTTACCTGATCCCAATCTGAACACGCAGTGGACAGCCAAGCTCCACTCAGCACCCTATGGCATGGGCGGAGTCCTCTTGGAGAAAAATAACTCCTCTTTTCTGCCACTCTCTTCCATTCGTCCTTCCCAAATTCATCCCCCCCAAAAAAGTTTCTATTCATAATAATATGGCAGATGTTCTCAGTTGGTGAGTAGAAATCCTGAAGTTATTTATTGACCCTACTTTCTATAGAGCACTGATACATCTATTTGAAACAAATACAAGTGAATAAATATCTCTTCCAATTGGTTCATGAGCCTGCACGTGCCATGGTGAGAAAGTGTCATAAGGACACTTTGCTGGTCTTGTGCCATTGTTCTTTGGAGTGGCCTCTTCCTCTGTCCCTGATGCCAGTCAAGTCTCAGGTGAGAAGATTTCCCAGGTTCCCAAAGAAGTCTCTGTGCAGCCCTTACTTGCAGCAAAGTTATTACTCCTTCTCAAACCTGCTTGTCAGGGTATTACAATGAAAGACCACAAAGCAAGGATCAAGGCTCAAACACAAAAAACAAGACAACATCTCCAAAGAACTTTTTATTTAATTGACAAGTAAAAATTGTATATGTTTAGAGTGTAAGAATTCCTGATCATATATTGTCACAGCCTTTGATTTTAAGAATGACTGGCAGCCATTTTTCCTAATCCAAGTTCATTTCAGGCTTAAGATAGCAGAATGACCAACTCTATGTCATTTTTGCCCCAAAGCTCAAGAGAAGAGTGAGCGGGGATAATAATCATGGAACCAATCAATGGTTTCTCTTTCAGAAGCCTCGTGGTTTCCTTCCTGAAAGAGACAGAATAATATACAATGTTTAAGAGTCAGGCTCCTTGGGTCCCCAACCTGGCTCTGTCTCTTGCTGGTGTACGACTTTGATTAAATTACTTAACATGCCACAACTTTCCCAAGTATAAAATGCGGGATAATTTAGTACCAATCTTATAGGTTGTTGTGATGATTCAAAGAGTTGATAAAAGTGCAACAATGCCAGAAAGATGATAAACACTATATAAATAGAAATCATTATTTCAAGGTTGCAAAACCATAGGGAAAACCATATCCAAAGTGTTCCTAGAGTGAATAGACCTAGGTTTGAATTGTGATGCTACCTTCAAAAGCTGTGCAAGTTTAGACTAGACACTTACCACCTAAAGGCCTTAGTTTTTTCATGTAAGTTGGAAAAATTGGACAGAGGGTAAATAATTTAGGCTCTGCAGGCCACACACTCTCTGTCACAATTACTCATTCTTTGCTGTTCTGAGCTGAAAGTGGCCATAGACAATATATAAACAGATGGATAGACTCCAATAAAACTTTATAACCAAAGTTAAGTAAATGTGCATAGCTGTATGCCAGCAAAACTGTATTTTTGGACACTCAAATTAGAATTTGATAAAATTTCCAAATGTCACCAAATATTGTTCTCCTTTGGATATTTTTCAAATATTTAAAAATATAAAATCCATTCTTGGCTCCTGGGACACATCAAAAGAGGCTGTGGGACTGATTTTATTTGAGGCCTATAGTTTTTGGGCCCTTGATTTATAGAATTAGCCAACAAGTAAGCATGGAATAATGCAGAGATTTCAAAACTGGAATAATGTGATGTGTATGTGGCCATTGTTTTGCCTTTTTAATTGTTTGAGTGTATCATTTTTAGTTAATTCAATTTGACATATGAGTTCCTATTTCTATAATAACCTAGACATTAGACTCTTGGAGAGAGAATAAAATTTCCTTTAATATTCTTGACTGTATCTTATATTTCAACATTTACATCTTTCCTAAGAATATAACCTAGAAGGACTAATAAACCAGGTTTTAAAGCTTGTTATTATAGTACAGATTGATTTATTTTATTTTCTTAATGTTATCCTAAGGAAAACATAAATTGCTTATCATCTAAATATCCCAGTGTGTACCCCCAAAAGACAAGGGCACTCTGTTCTTTAACACAACCAAATAGCACTATCACACCAAACAACCACCATCACAGCAATAATTCCCAAACGTTATCAATCATCCAGACAACATTCAAAACTACAGTTTTCTTACAATGTCTTACATTATTTTCCAGTTCATTATTTACTTTTAATCAAGATCCAAACAAGGTCCAAATATATGATAGATTGCTAAATTTTTTTACATTTTTAAAAAATATATAATTACCCCCTCTACTTTTTTTTTTGCAACTTATTTGTTAAAGAAACTATAGAGTTATGCATAGTTGCTTTTGATATACTTTTCTATTCCCTATACCCCCTATAAATTGACTATTGGATTCAGAAACTTGATCAGATTCAAGTGTGATTTTTTTTTTCTAGGACTATTTAATAGGGAGTGGATAAAATGCATTTATGAGAAAAATATTCTCCAGCATTGACTTGAATAAATTTGAAAATAATGTTACTGAAGTATAAGCATAAAACCATATATAAACTTCTTATAAAATTCATAAAATCTAATTCATAAAGCCCTTATAAAACCAAGCTTATAATTTAAATACAAATAAAACAACAAATTTTAAATACAATTTAACCATATGAATTTAACATGAAAGGAGGCTTTCCTAAAAGAAAACTGATACATAAAACATGAATGTAGGACACATTCCACAGTGCATTTGGGTTTCTCCTCCTTATGCTACTACATGCATGATGACTGAGACATTGTGGCATTGTCTTCTGTGACTTGTTTTGCAACTCATGTTTGATTGGTGCCCATGACACCTCTGGCCTTCACACAGTAAGAACACATTGTGAGGAAAGTGCTGGACACCTCGTGCCCATAAACATTGGTCTCCTTTTTTTTTCCAACCACAACTACCTTTACCCATGAACATGCACCTCTTAAAATGAGAAGGCCTAAACAGATATATCCAAAATGTCTTTCAGACATTTCTCAGATGAGCTTTAGTTTTAAGGTTAATATCTTTACTGAAATTATTAAGGAAATTCATTGAACTGTTTCCAAAAATCCCAAACACTGAATTGTATGGCTCATTAAATATTGTGGCCCACCACCTTTTGAGTGTATGTCTTTACCTAGAAACGCTCCTGCTGCAAGAGAAAGGACCAAATGCCAACCAAACCTCCCATGTGAATGAGGGGAAGGAAAAAAAGAAGGTTAGCTCTGAGTGAACCAGTATTCTATTAGCTGCAAAAATCAAGAACCAATTTAAGATTAGCTTGAATACCAAAAGATATTTATTGGCTCATAAGCCTAGGAAATTCTGGAGCCTTCTGGTTTCAGAAATGAATTTATCCAAAGGCACAAATGTTATTGTCAGGAAACTGACTTTCTCCACTCCTGGTTAGCTTTCTTCTACATTAGCTCCATTCTCAGATGGAGTTTCCCCATGAGGTAGCCACCAGCTGCCTACACTTATATCTTACCAGCTTTACAAGCCCAATAGTAAGAGAAAACATTTTCCCTCAGAATTCCTGAGTAAGACAGTCATGGCCAAGCATGAGTGTCATTCCCTTCGCTGTGGATAAGGAGTCGAGTATGTGAACAGATGAGGCCTGTGCCATCGCCCACACATGAAGTTGGGAAGGGAGGGAATTATTCCCCAACTTGACAAATTGATGTTGGAAGGAAGAAAAGAAGAAAGGAAGGAGTGGGGAGGAAAGAAGGGAGAAATGACGAAGGGAACGAGAGAGAGAAAGAGAGAGAGATGACAAAAATTTTATGCTCATAGCTTTATGAGTAGAATATGTCAGAGTCTCATGAAATATTCTGGTTTTCTGTGGGGCAAATTCTATGTGCCAGAAACTCAGCTAAGCTCTTTCCATATACATGATGTTATTTAATTCTCAAAACACCCCTTTAAGAAAGCCATTGTCACTCCTGTTTATATTATAGAGGAATAAACCAAAACTTAGAAAGTTTCAGTGATTTGCCCAAAGTTCCAGAGCTCATTAAATATGAGAGCCAATTTATTCACCAAAAATAAATCTCTTCATTAACACACCAAAATCTGTTCAAGGCAGATGGCTAAAATTGCTTTGTAGAAGATGTCTTTTCCTACTGCCAGAGGCAAGAGTCTCAAGAAGACATTTCTTCATGAAGGAGAAGTGCAAAGTCTTAGCAAGTACAAAGAAGTTTGCTTATTTTAACAATCCAATACCAGCACATACAAATCTGATGGTCTCACCCAATGAATAAAACCATGAGTTATTTCTTCTGCAAGAGATTAATATGGAGTCCCTGTAATTAGCAATCAGAGAAATGAGGACTGCTAGAATGGAATGATACATTAATCTAACTCCTACTTGAGGAAACTGAGGCCCAGAAAAGAGAGTTTTGCCTTTGGAAGAGACTTAGCACTAGACATTCACACCTTGAAAGAGACTTCCGGCAGCATCACCCTCTTCACTAACTTTAATTTACACAGGAATACAGAGATGCCAGCCAAATACCACCTCTGAAAGCAGAATAGGACTCTGAGAAGGTAGAGGTTTATAACATTTAAATTTTGAAGGAAAAGTAGAAGAGAAAGTAGGAAAAGTTTCTAATCTCATTGATCTTTCTCACAAGGGATTCCTTTCCTTCATCTCTCCATGTAGAACTGTGAGCCAATGAGGGTAGAAATATACAGTTTGACAGAAAAAATAAGACCTAGTGTTTGATAGAACAGCAGGGTGACTATAGTTTACAATAATCTACTGTATATTTCAAATAGCTAGAAGAGAATAATTTGAATGTTTCTGGCATAAAGAAAAGACAAATATTTAAGATGATCAATACCCCAATTATAATGATTTGATCTTAACAAATTATATGAATGTATTAAATGATCACAAGTACCCAGAAAATATGTACATATATTATGTATCAATTAAAAATTACGTTATAAGAAAAAAATAATTCACAACCAAATCCTGTGAATTCTTCCTTAGAAATGCTTCACAACGTCCAGGTGGTAGCTTTTTTTATCATCTAAATCCACCTACCTTGACTCTCTTCCAGTTCATTCTCCACAGAGCTGTCATAGTTTATCTTGCTTTAGGAACAGATGTATAGAACACCATTCTACCCTGGTGAAAACCATCTGTTGAGCAGAGGCAGCTTTTAAGGACCCACACTCACACAGACTGTCTCCAAGGCTGTGGATGGGACCCTTGCAATGGATTCCCATGGTCATATGTTTGTACAGTTACAAACGTGAGACATTTCAACTGCATCGAGTAAGTCTTCTGTCTTCTACCATTCCACCTTCCTCTCTGTCACACTTCTTCTCATGTTGGATAGAAATGGAGAAGCAGAGGGAATTTGGGGGAATTGACTCAAGGGAAGTTGAGTTGGAATACATTTACTATCCATATGTTTATGTGGTTCTTGTTTCAAAATAGAGTGTAGAGTATGTTGCTGGCTGCCCCGGGTAGAAATGGTTTCCAGGATTATCTCCACCATGCACTGTGCCAACTCTCCCGTCTCTGCCCCACATATGAGCAAACAACCAAGGATGCTCAGGCAGCCGAGCAAAGTCTCTATCCTGAGAAATACAAAACAAACTAACAAAAAATAACTTGGAGAACACAGAAATCTAACAAAAAGAAGAAAACATCCCCAAAACTAGCAGTATCATTGTCACAAATTAGAGAATATTCATAAAACAAACAAGGATTCTTGGAAATTAAAAACACAATATCAGAAATGACAAACTCAAAAGAAAAAATGGGATATGAAGTTAAGACAATCCCCCAGAAAGTACAGTAATAAGAGAGAGAAAAGGAAAAGAGAAAATAAAATAATAGGAAAATTAAAAGACCAGCCCAAGAAGTCTAAAAACCAAATAACAGAAACTCCAGAAAGAAAAAATAGAGAAAATCTAGGTAGGGAAAGCAAAGAAATGATTCAAAACATTTTTACAGAACTGAATTTCATCAATTTCCAGAGTGAAGGTGCTTGCTGAGTGTGCAGCAAAATGGCTAAGATATACATCAAGGCACAGCACTAAAATTTCCCAGAACTAGAGACAAAAGATCAAGCTTCCAAAGAGGAAAAAAACAATAAGCTCTCATAAAAGAACTAGTAATCAGAAAATGTTTTTGGACTTCTCAGCAACAATGCTGGAAACCAGAAGGAAATGGAGCTAATTTTCATTATTCTAAAGGAAAAATTATTTCGATCCTAGAGTTCCATATCTAACCAAACTATCAATAAAGACTTAGGATTAAGATGTTCAGAAAAATGTTTTCATTCCACGCACTTTTTTCAGAAAGCCACTGGAGTAAATTAAGAAAGAGGAAGCCCAGAACACAGGAGACACAGAGAGGGTAAAATGACCCTTCCAGATAGCAATAAAAATAAATTGCAGAGTGACCCTGTCTGCCAAATCCCACAGACACAGGTCTGAAGACCACAGGAATGACTCCTGTGGAAAGAGACTACTTGATTGGTACTATACTGAGAAAAGATTTAGACAATTGGCAAAAAGGCAAAGACCTTTAGCGTTGAATAGTGAAAAGTACATGGAATAAAAAAGCAAACAAACAAAAAAAAGTCAGCCTGCCTTCCAGGGACAGGGCTGAAACTTTATAGCCAAGTAAAAATAAACATAGTTGACTATTTGCCCCAGCTGGGAATAGCATTTACATGAGCTTAATGATGCAAATACTGAATATCGATCTAGCTAAAATTACACTATTGAAAGGAGGTGGTGTGGAGATACAAGGAGACGAAATCCAAATCCTCCTCCTCCATGGGGGGAAGCCAATAGACAATGGCCCAGACTGACAAAAGCAAGAAATGGCCACGCAGACACGTGTCATAGAAGGGGGAGGTAAAGATCAGCACCACCACCTAGGCAGTGGTTACTTCCGAAATGGGGAAGGTGGGAAGGAGGATGGCTGAGCCCTGCTGGGCATTTTGTAACACATGCTGCAGAACTATTTAACTCTTTAATGAATGTGCATGTAAAACTTCAACAAAAATCCAAACGTTTAAAGACCCCCTCTTACCTAGAAAATAATGTCTTTAGTTCAACATTCAGAGCCCTTCATAACTGTCCTCTTCTCCGTGCCCATCTCGTGCCCCCACCCTCCCTACAATGGGGCCACGGTGGACTTCTCTCAGTGTCCTCAGACACTACAGCTTCAGTGCCAACTCGGTGCCTTTGCAGATCAAGGCCCTCACTGCTGTCACCTCCTCCGTGCAGCCATTCCAACCTCTGTCCTCCCACAGCCCTTCGTTCATGCTCACGCTAAAGCACTCAGCAGCACACATGTCGCTTCCATCTCTGTGCAGGTGTATCACCCCACCCTTCACGCCCAATTGAACTACTGGAGCAAAAACACATGCTTGGTGCCTGGTCCATAGCAGAGGCTCAATAATTATTTCTGGAACTAAATTGGACCTGAGATGCAAGTGCACAGTAGGGAAGCCACCCATAAAAGCCAAGGACACAAGGAGAAAAGTTGAGATGCCAGTTTACTCTGTCAATAGCTCTAATTTTGTCTACCGCCAGACTTAGATCCAAGCTAACCTTTTATCTTTAGATATGTTTTCGTGAAGAATTAATAGCCCAAAGCCACAGGTGTGGCCAAATGAACGGAGACACTCCTGGGCCCAAAAGGCATGTTTGGGGAACGTATATGCTCATTGTTTCCCACAGGCTGTTTTTTTGCTGAGAGGTGTATGTTTTTCAGGCTGGAGCTGAGGGGCTACAGAAAATAAAAGGGGTTTTAAAAGCTTTGTGAGAAAAAGCAAGTGGAGAAAGGGGACAGGGAGAGAAGAGAAACTTGAAATACCAAAGGGGACTGTCCCAAAAGACAATGGCATATAATGAAACTGTCCTCCCCACATCCCTATGAAACATTCATTAAAATCCACATCGTCCTCCAATGATTCTGGAGTTGTGTGTTTTGGAGATGTAAAGAAGTAGCGTGTCTGAACTCAAACTTGGTTGTGGGGTGACAACAGAGACTACCCAAAGGGTACAATCACTTTGGGGGTGTGACACTATTCCTCAATAGTGTCACAAAGACCAGTGACATGGAAAGCTGCAGCAGTCACCTAAATGAGAAACTGATGACAAGGAAATATGGTGGTGGTGGTGGCGGTATCTTTTAATGAAGTCACCAAGTTGAACTTTTCCATTTGATTATCAATTTAGATATATTCAATGTCTTTAGAGGTAGAATCAAAAGTAAAATGACACGGAGGTGTAGTGGGGTGAGGACACCTTGGCCATTCTCCTTTTAATGAAAAAAGTCATTAACACAAAGGTATAAGAAAGAGGACTCTAGTTTCATGAATGGCATCAAAATGTTTTCATATCCTTTCATCTTGGTTCTGGCTCTAACTGTTTGAGTCACATTGAGATTGTCACTTCACATTTCTGGGCCTCAATTTCCTCATCTCGAAGGGAGAGATTTAAAATTAACACTCTCTAAAGTTCCTTACAATTCTAAATTCTTTAATTTTAGGAGGTGGAGCCAGCCCCCGAATGAAAAAAATAATTATCCACTGAATTTCCTCCCTGGTTTTGATTCAGTAAAGAGTCAACTGGTTTGTAATAAACCAAAAATAAATTTTACAGCAATTGTCAAGAAAAGAACAGAATGAAGATAGTCCCTCTCCTTTTTCCTGTTGAAGCCTGTTACCAATACAACCCTGAATTTTACTGCCAAACCCATTTAGTCATCAGATATTTGGTACCCGAGCAAAATCCATTCAGTCCCTGATTATACTATGAAACCTGAGGACATCCAGAAAAGTGACAAGAAAGATATCATGTTTTGTTCATAAAAACATTTTTCAAATTAAGCCATCACATCCTAAAATAGTGGATTAGAATCACCCACCAGGACTTCTTCCTGAAAGCATGCAAATGCACAGTCCTTGTTTAGAAGCGGAGTGTCAATTACTTGTGCAGCTACAAAAATGACTAATAGCTAAGGCCTAATAAGACACCTGTCAATTTCCCTTTTTTTAGCTTAGCTACTTTCAACTCACAGGAGTTGCCCAACACAAACAGCATTTTGCTGACAGTTTTGTGTGTGCTTGAGCAGTGATAGCATTTAAACTAAAATGGAGCTTCAGATATTTCTATCCGCCTCTTAAAAATACATTTTAAGAATTACAGTATTAACCACGAATGAATGGCTGCCAGCCTCTCAAATGAGATACAAAAATAGCATTGTTAAGTCCATCAGAGAAGAAACAGCTTTCCATCACCGCTTTGGCTAAATAGGAATGAAGAAGATTTCCTAGAAGAGTCCGCAAATAGAAAATGACATTTTCCTGGAATGGAAAAATTCCAGTGAAGGACAGGAGATTATCTTCTTTTGAGATTTTAGGATCTCGAATCTTATCATTTATAGTTCTATTAATTATATTATATTAAATAGAACAAACATATCAATGGTTAACACAGACTTCACAGATGCTTTTGTGTTTGAGATAAGAATATGCATTATTAAATAACATAAAGACTGATTCAAGGTGAGCATGACCACAACAAGAATCAAAGTGATATTTCACAGGCTGCCAAATTAATCCAAACAATTCAAATTAGACAAGTCTGTACTGTGGGGCCCTTTATGGTCTGAATACCATGAAAATGGAAGTTATTTATACATCAGGAAGTCATTCCTGAACACGAAAAAAGTGTATTGTTTTAAAAAGCCTTCTGGACTAACTATAGCTGATTCACACCCTGAATGGTAAAATTATTTATATATTCAAACTTTCAAGCACTCTCTGCATAGCCTAATTTAGCATGCTTTTAAAATTTTCTTTGCAAATTTAGATTCTGAAATTCACAATGAACAAGAATGACATTCCCTTTTTACCAAGAAAAAGTCAACGAAAATGAATCAGAATCCAGATGGTATAGTATTTTGTACTCTCTTTGGGTTTTTTAAAGGAAGGTTTTTAAGAAAATTTTATCTTCCATTTATCTGAGATATTTTTAATAATTTTCTTTAAGGGTACATTAAGAACAGAAAAAACCTAGTCATTTTAGTGGCTTTTAACTTGTGACTATGTAGGCAGTAGGAAAGAATCGAGACAACGTGATTATATTACTAATGTTAGAGCTAGAAGGCATCTTTCAGATCATTTAAATCATACTCTACTTTAACACATGAGAAAACTCATCCATCATTTATATTTTTAAAATATTTATACTTTTAAGTTTTCTTCATATTTCGATGCCAAAATCCCAATGTCATTTACTTAACTCTTCTAAATTCATGTGACTTAATAAGGTAACAATCTCATGGCCTATTCAGTGACAGAATTAGTATATCTTGAGGTTTATTCTAGCACACTATAGTACTATAAATAAAAAACAAATAAATAAAAATAAAACTCATGAACTACTTATTGCCATTGTCTACTGTTGTGCATGGAATATAGAAAAGCATTCACAAATGCTGATTGAATGAATGAACTTCACTGAAGAAAGCAGTAGCATACATGTAAATAAACTATGCAGGCAGCCACAGAACAGATTGAGTTTTTACCACCAATTCACTGTGTCATCCTGAGCCAGCAACAATCTCTCTGGTTCCCGGATTACTCCATGGTCATTTTTTAGATTTAACTAACATTTACATAGATTCGCATATGTGCCAGGAACTATATTAAGGATTTCAAATATAATAATTTATTTAGTCCTCACAACAACCCTATGAGCAGGGCCAACATCCCGGACAGTGGCACAGGGCCCGTGCTCAGAGGGGTCCCACACTTGGATTAATGCTATGGTGTCGCCACCTTGAAATCTGAACAAGGAACCCAGTCAGCATTTTCATTTCATTGAAATTTGCACAAGAGGTTCTGCAACTTATGTTACCAGCGTGATCTATGAGTTAGAACTATTACCACCCTCATTTTACAGATGGTGAAACTGAGGCAAAAAAGGGTTAAGTAACCTGCCAGATGTCCAAAAGCTAGTCATTCTTAGAGTCAGGGTTCATGGCCGTGCCATGATTGTGACCACTCTGTTCCTCTGCACTTGGGGGTGACGTTGGAAGCCATTATGGCTAAGCTCCCTGATAGCTCTGCAATCCCACCTAAGGCCCCTTTACATTGATCTCACTCTTTCCTCCATCAATGTTTTTTATAGATACGGAATTGCAGTGGTTAAAGAAAAAGAAATGTTGTGCTCACAAACAAGCCGAATTTGAAAAAAGAACTGCTTAGTTAAATGAAAGGTGAGAGGGTTTTAAATGGTCGTGGCGGGGGCTTAGCTATTTAAATGATGAGCTAAACAGGGTACCTTTGGGGCTATTTCAGACTCTGATCCCCAAATTAGAGCTTTTAGGAGTAGGATCCAGAGCCCTACATGGGGAGGACCAAGTTAGCTGGGAGGCCACAACAGAGGCAGAACACATCAAAGGGAGCTCTCTGCACTGCCTTTTATAGATGTGAAAACAGCCAAAGCCCCCTGCTGTCCAATGGGCAAACATAAATAAATGGCTTGCATCAGCGAGGATCAAATACTAGAAAAAAGAGTCAAGATTTCCTGAGGCCTCTGAGTCAAAGGTCAAGTCCCCATGGAGAGAAGAATCTGGCCTCCTGTGGCTCTCAAGAGTTTCCTGGCCACTATAAAGAACTCAAAATCAGCAAGAATAGAACAAACAACTCTATTAAAAAGCAGCCAAAAGATAGGAACAGGAGTTTTGCAAATGAAGATAGACAAATGGTCAATAATCATATGAAAAAATGCTCAACATCACTAATTATCAGGGAAATGCAAATTAAAACCACAATGAGCTAGCACGTTACCCCTGTCAGAATGGCTAGTATTTAAAAGTCAAGAAACAATAGATGCTGGCATGGATGCAGAGAGAAAGGTACACTTACACATTGTTGGTGGGACTGCAAATTAGTACAACATCTATAGAAAATGGAAGGAAATTTCTCCAAGAAATAAAAATGGACTTACCATTTGACCCAGCAACCCCACTACTGGGCATCTACCCAAAGGGAAAGAAGTCATTTATCAAAAAGACACCTTGAATGTTTATTGCAGCACAATTCACAATCAAAAAGATGTGGAATCAACCCAAGTGCCCACCAATTCGTAAGTAGATTAACAAAATATGGTGTATGTGTACCATGGAATGCTACTCAGCCATAAAAAGAAATGAATTAGTGTCCTTTGCAGCAATATGGATGAAACTGGAATCCCTCATCCTAAATGAAGTATCTAAGAAATGGAAAAACAAACACCACATAGTCTCTCTCATAATTTGGAACTAATTGATGGGCACACATGGGCACAGAGGGAAGTAAAAGTCACTGGAAATCAAGAAGGGGGAGGGAGGAGGGGTAAAAACCAACCCACCAGATACAATGAGCACTACTCAGATGATGGGCACACTAATAGCCCTCACTCAAGCATTATAAAAACTATCCATGTGACAAAAATGTTTGTACCGTCTTAATATTTTGAAATTAAAAAGAAAGGTTTCCTGTCCAACCCTCTCCATGCCCACCTTTCATCACCCAAGGTGATTCACTTTGACTAAAATCTTTAAGCTCAAGAGGATGGAAGGTGTAGCTGGGTAGGGCATGGTGGCACACACCTGTAGTCTCAGCTACTTGGGAGGCTGAGGCAGAAGGATTGTTTGAGCCCAGGAGTTTGCGGTTACAGTGAGCTATCATCAGGCCACTATACTCCAGCCTGGGTGACAGAGCGAGACTGCCTCAAAAATAAAAAATAAAAAAACCAAGAGGATGGAATGATGTGGAAATTTCCCATTAGTCCAGGGCCTGATCTACACCATATAGTCTCTAAGAGTTATTATTAGGATTATTTCCATTATTTGTTGTCATTCAGGTTTCCATATTCACTCTGCTTTTGATTTTTAAAAATCAGAATAAAACTTTTTTGTTTTATTTTTGTAAAATTAACTTCCAAATATAGGTCAATGAAAAGGCACCCCAGATTTGGGCTGACTGATGCATCCAAAGAGAACCAGGGATGCTGCTATGCAAACCAACCACACTCCAAGTTACCAAATGTCCTTGCCCAGTGCAGACCAGAACCATGTGAGCAACACTGAACAGATCCAGTAATTGATGCTGAAGTAGGCATTATATGAAAATGAATGATTTTAAAAGACTCTTGGAGTCCTTTGAGAAAACAGCATAGTGTTTTTTATTGGATTAAGTAAAGCCAACAGGATCCCATAGTTCTTAGATTGTTGTGATTTTCTGACTGGCCAATCAGGGCCTCTATACCTTTAAATATTTAATTAACTTCTCCTTAGGAAGTCTCCCAACCTGTCTTCCTGCTCAAAAGTACCAGAGATCAGGTGAGAATTCCCAAACAGCCTTCCCTGTCCCTAAATCCATTCTGCGTTTGTCTGTTATGGAATAACCTATCCCTGCAATGTGGTCTGGAATTCCTTTCAACAGCATCATTGCTGTGTGTGCAACCAAAACTCAGAAATATCAGTTCTAAAAGAACAAAGTAGAAGATGCCCCTGTGGAGGCCCTGGCTGGCAACAGGGGAGCATTGAAGGATATTGTTTCACCTTGAATTCTAAACATTGAAACTATGGACAACCACATAGCTCACTGTCTACATTAATATCACTTTACTATTCCAGGAAACTCTCGATCAGAAAGAGTGTTTCAGGAAATTCCCACAGACTTATTTATCCAAACATTAGACTATGCACTAGTCCTCACTGGAGTAAATACCCACTTCTAAGAACAATAGATCTCTCAACTAAGCTCATCAAATGACTGTGGGGGTTTTTTGTTGCTGTTCTTTGGGTTTTTTGTTTTGGGACAGAGTCTCACTTTTGTCACCTGGGCACAGTGGCATCATCATAGCTCACTGCAATCCCCAACTCCTGGGCTCAAGCAATCCTCCTGCCTCAGCACCGCCCTCCCGCCCCTCAAGTAGCTGGGACCATAGGCATGTACCACCATGTCCTGCTAATTTTTTCTATTTTTAGTAGAGACAGGGTCTCACTTTTGCTCAGGCTGGTCTCTAATGCCTGAGGTCAAACAATCCTCCCACCTCAGCCTCCCAGAGTGCTAGGATAACAGACATGAGCCACTGCACCCAGCCAAATGATTATTTATGTTTCATGACTGGTTTTACAAGTCTCATGGTGCCCTTAATCCTAAACTATTATATAACATGATTTGCCCAAACCCAATCAACCCCTGCCATAATTGAAAGACCCACTTTAATCTAGACTCCATAAATATGCCACCTTTGCCCTCCTGCCCCCAAGAAGCTACTTAGACTCTGCTTTCCTTTATCAACATTTTGAAATTTCAGGGGTCTTTTCAGGAAGCCAGCACTCAGTGCTTCCTTCTCTTCCACTGCCAATTCCAACCTGTTTGTCTCCTCTGCTCACACAGATGCCAAATAGCAAGCAGTTATGTGCAAGGAAGGGCTTGGGCTCTGTGGGTGTTGCAGAGGAGAGAACTGGTGCAAGGCTTTCTCCCCACTGAGTTGAAAGGACCTGGAGACAAGCACTAAAGAACCCAACTTGGCCTGCAGGGATCTATAAACCCCTAGGGAAATCTTATCCTCTAAGTGGCAAACTAAGCCTCCCTGATCTGGAGGCTGGGAAAGCATAAGAGAAAAGGAAAGATACTTTTCTTTCAGGCATCTCAGCAGTGGGTTGATAGCCTGCCTGTGTCTCTGCTGCCTTCCCATGAGACTTGGCTGCCACCATTTGGAGACCCCCAACAAGCAGAACTGTGTCACAATGAGTGCACACACACATACACACACACAATAGACACACATATAAGGAGGCTAAGCAGTCAGAGAAAGATAAATCAGTCAGATTGTTCAGATTAGCACATGCCAAAAGAAACAGAGATGGAGGAGAATGACTAAGGGAAAACAATGAAGGAAGTCCAAATTCAGGTCCAAAAACAATCTGGAACTAAAAATTATAATTTTCCGACTAATATTGCATGAGATCAGTTGTAGGAAAGCAAGGCCACATTGAGGCCCAAAGCAGTGGTGTAAAATATTTAATGGAATGAATATCTTAAAACAAAAAGTAAAAATATAAACAGACAGAAATCATGAAGAAAAAGAATTTTGAGAGGAAGAAGTTACAATCCAAGAATCCTCTATACAAATCACCTGCCAGTGTAAATCATAACAGAAGTTCCAAGGCACAGAGGAAGATGAAAAGAGGAAACAGAAATGAGAGATAGACAGATAGATAATATATATGCATATACATATAGATATATAAATGTATCTTTACAGTTTATATATATATAAGTGAATAATGATATACCTGAGAATGTATATAAAAGTATTAATAAACAGGTGCTGTTTTAAGTATTTTTCATAAAGTAACTAATTTAATCCTCACAAAATTCCTACAAGGATGGTACTAGTGTTAATTCCATTTCACCAAGGAGGAAACTGAGGGACAAGGTGATTTTAATAACAAATCTACAGTCGCAAAATCAGAAAATGGCAGAGCCAGTGTTCAAACGCAGGCAATTTGTCTCCAGCAAAGTTTTTAAACACAATATTCCTGAATTATTCTCAAATAAGAACTCTTAAAGAAGAAGAAGACCACAAGAAGAAATTCTAACAGGAGTATAGAATCAAAAGTTTTCAACTATTTCACCAAAGTATTGGAGTTGAGAGTTGAAGGTGGGGGATGAGGAGGATATAAAGTAAAAGTTCCCAAGATCTCATTCGCCGGGAGGAAAGGCTGAAGGAAGAGTAAATGTATTCTGAAGGAGTCAGCAAATCAAGATGGGAGGAAAGCATGGGGAAGTGTAAACGGCATCTTGATAAGGAAAATAACTGGTATCTTGTTTCCAAAAATCGTAGGGAAGTATGTACATAATTTGAAGGGATGATAGAATGGAAAAGCATAGTAATTAGCAAGGGAAAAGAAATGAATTACAACTTGATCAAACCTACCAAGAAAGGAAAAAAAAGAAAATAACAATGTAAAATAAATAATAGTCCTAGCCAGAGAAATCATTAAGAGAAAGAAATAAAAGGCATCTAAATTGGAACAGAGAAAGTCAAATTATCTGTTTGCTGACAATGTGACCATATATCTAGAAAACCCTAAAGACTCTGCCAAAAGACACTTAGATTTGATAAATGAATTCAGTAAAATTTCAAGATGCAAAATCAACATACAGAAATCAGTAGCAGTTCTATACACCAATAACAATCAACCTGAGAACCAAATCAAGAAGTCAATCACATTTATAATAGCTACAAAAAAAAGAAACTTAAAAATACATTTAACAAAGGAGGAAAAAGATCTCTACAAGGAACACTACAAAACATTGATAAAAGAAATTATAGATGATACAAACAAATGAAAAATCATCCCATGCTCAAGGTTTAGAAGAATCAATATTGTTAAAATTATCATACTGCCCAAAGTAATCTATAGATTCAATACAATTCTTACCAAAATGCCATCATTTTTCACAGAATTAGAAAAAACAATCCTAAAATTCATATGAATTCAAAAAAGAGCCTGATTAGCCAAAGCAATTTTAAGCAAAAAGAACAAAGCTGGAGGCACCATGTTACCTGACTTTAAATTATACTGCAAGGCTATAGTAACCAAAACAGCATGGTATGGATATAAAAATAGAAACAGATCAATGGAACAAAACAGAGAAACCAGAAATAAAGCCACATACCTAAAGCCAACTGATCTTCAACAAAATCAACAAAATATACAGTGGGGAAAGGACACCCTTTTCAATAAATTTTGCTGGGAAAATTGGATAGCCATATGCAGAAGAATGAAACTGGACCCCTGTCTCTCACCATATACAAAAAGTAACTCAAGATTGATTAAAAACTTAAATATAAGACCTGAAACTATAGAAATACTAGAAGAAAACCTAGGAAAAACTCTCTGGACATTTGCCTAGGCAAAGCATTTGTGACTGAGACCTCAAAAGCAAATGCAACAAAAACAAAAATAGACAAACGAAACTTTTAAATTAAACTAAAAAGCTTCTGTACAGCAAAAGAAATAATCAACAGAGCAAATAGACAACCTGCAGAATAGGAGACAATATTTGCAAACTATACATCTGACAAAGGACTAATATCCAAAATCTACAAGAAACTCAACTCAACAACAACAAAAATAAAATAACACCATTAAAAAGTGGGCAAAGGATATGAACAGGCATTTTCAAAAGAAGACATAAAAATGGCCAAGAAGCATATGAAAAAATGCTTAATATCACTAACTGTCAGAGAAATGCAAATTAAAACTACAAAGAGATACCATCTTATACCAGTTAAAATGGCTATTATTTAAATATCAAAAAACCCCATCAATAAATTGGCAAAGGACATGAACAGAAACTTTTCAAAAGAAGAAAGAATAATAGCTAGCAAACATATAAAAAAAATGCTCAACATCTCTAATCATTAGGGAAATGCAAATCAAAACCACAGTGAGATATCACCTAACTCCAGTAAGATTGACCTTTATCAAAAAATCCCAATCCCAAAGCAACAAATGCTGGTGAGGATGTGGAGAAATAGGAACACCCTTACACTGCTGGTGGGACTGCAAATTAGTACAACCTCTGTGGAAAAGAATTTGGAGATACCTCAAAAAGCTACAAGTAGAACTACCATTTGATCCAGCAATAGCACTATTAGGCATCTACCCAAAGGAACAAAAGTCATTTTATAATAAAGACATCTGTACTCAAATGTTTATGGCAGCACAATTCACTATAGCAAGGATATGGAAACAACCCAAGTGCCCATCAATCCGTGAGTGGATTAATAAAATATGATATATGTATAAAATGGAATACTACTCAATTATAAAAATGACAGTGACCTAGCACCTCTTATATTTTCCTGGATAGAGCTTGAGCCCATCCTCCGAAGTGAGGTATCACAAGAATGGAAGAATTAGCACCACATGTACTCGCCATCAAACTGGCATTGACTGATCAACACTAAGTTGCTCACACAGTAGTAATATTCTTTGGGGGTAGGGGGGTTGGGGGTGGGTAAACTCACAACTAATGGACATGGTGAGCATTGTAGGGGGGGAAAGGCATGTCTCAAATCATGGTTGGGATATGGAAAAGTCATAATATGTAACCAAAATGTTTACACCCCCATAATTTCTTGAAATAAAAAAAATATATATATCCTAAACTGGAAAAAAATAAAATAAAAACATAACAGATGTTGGCAAGGCTGCAGAGAAAAGGGAACATTTAGTGTTGGTGGGAATGTAAATTAGTACAACCTCTATGGAAAGCTGTATGGAGATTTCTGAAAGAACTAAAAGTAGAACTACCATTCAATCCAGCAATCCCACTATTGAAAATCTACCCAAAAGAAAATAAATCATTAAATAAAAAAAGATACCTGCACTTGTGTGTTTATCACAGCACTATTCACAATATCAAAGACATGGGATCAACCTAAGTGTCCATCAATGGATGACTGGATAAAGAAAATGTGGATTAATATATACATATATATATATACACACACACAGATATGTACACTACAGAATACTACCCAGCCAGAATAAAAAAGAATGACATCATATCTTTTGCAATAACCTGGATAGAACTGGAGGCTGTTATTATGAGTGAAATAACTCAAAAATGGAAAGTCAAAGACCCCATGTTCTCACTTATAAATGGGAGCTAAATAATGTGTACACCTGGACATGTAGAATAATAGACATTGGAGACTTAAAACGCTGGGAGGGTGGAAGGGGGGTGAGGGATGAGAAATTACACTATTTGGGTGATGGCTACACTAAAAGCCCAGACTTTACCACTACGCAATATATCCATGTAACAAAACTGCACTTGTACCTCCAAAATCTGTATAAATAAATAAAACAAATACAAGATCAGATATAAGGAATAAAATCTAATACATCAATCATCAAACTACAAAGCAGACTGTCTGATTGGATTAAAAAATAAATCCTAGCTATATACTGATTGCAAGAAAGACACATAAGACAAAGTGATAAAGATGTGCCTCTACATGGATAGAGGAGTACATCCAATTTCAATCTTCCAAACCTACAGCAAAAGATTTTATAATTAAAGGGCACAGAGCCTTAAGGACATGGAGAGGGGCAACACTGGGTTTGGGAAGCAGATGTGAGAATGACGGATGGCTTAGCACACCAGAGGGTTTAAGTCATCAGTGGGGAAGATCAAGAACAGCTTGATTTGCTAAGCACAGTCCTCCAAAGACTCAGGAATTGGTGGTACCAGGTACCTCTGGAAGTGGGGGTAAAATGAGAAACTAACGATGGATTGAAATCCATTTAAGACACGGCCAGGCCCTTGAACCCTTTTCTACTCCATACTCCTTTCCTCACCCCAGTAAAACAGTAGGGCTCTATTTTCTGGATAAGGGAGAAGAGAAGCTGTCTTAGACTAGCCTGGACATGGGAGGATTAAGCGAAACTACCAATGTCTTTCTGTCCTTCTGAACATCCGCAATGCTGACCGCCAAGCCCTTACCCCCCAGGCAGGAGACTGAAGATTCTTCTCAGGGGAATCTGACAGGAAGATGGATCTACACACGTTGATGTGTGGGGTGGGGGAAGGGAAGAGGGTAGGGGTGGAGACGGAGCACTCCCAACAAATCTGAACAGTGGGATTACCCTACATTCCACAAGCCCACCCAATGCACTCGGAACTTCCAGTCAGCATCTTAGCTCCTCACTCTTGAATAAAGGCAGACAATCAAGGAGGACCAGACTCCCATGGAATGTTTGTAACATGGACGATAGAGACTAAAAAGAACAATGTAGAGAGACTGCCGAGGGTAAAAATATACTTTTTAAAATATATATACTTCCAAATTTAAGAGAAGATGTTGCATCTGTGAAACGAGAATAGAATAGCATAACAAGGAAGCATTCGGAGAACAAAAAGTTCTTTGAAATTAAGAATATGAAATCAGATATGAAAAATTCAAAAGAAGGAATGGTATATAAAGTTTAGGAACTACCAGCAAATAGAACAAAAAGGTACAGAGATGAAAATTGGGGCAATGGAGAAAATTAGAGGATTAGTCCTCACAGCATCTGAATATAGGAGCTGCAGAAAGTGAAAAAGTTGAAAATATACCTCAAAGTTAATGATTTTAGTTAAAATCTGTAATTAATGTGAGTGGTTGAGGTATATAGTGACAAAGAAATATATTCACATATTCATATGTTTTGATAATGGATGTGTTCTTTAATTATGAAAAATAGATTAATTTGTGTTTAAAATAGTATGTCTAGTTAGTTGTTCTAGGTTGTAATGGAAGAAAAAGGAAAGAACTTGAATAGTTACAAGTTGTAGAAGGTTTGAAGAAAATACAAATATGCTCAAATTTACTAACAGTCAAAGAAATGCAAATTAAGTCCACAATTTAACTTTATACATTACTGCACTGATAACCTTTTAAAAACAGATAGCATCTCTTGTTGGCAGGGTTGCAAGAAAAACATAACAATTACACATTGCTAGACTAATATCTTCTTGGAGAGAAATCTGGTAATATCAATTAAAATAAAAATTTTATATACCCTTTGACCCAGAAGGCTCACTCCTGGGAGTCTACTCTATAAAAAATACAAACAGCAATACATAGGATATATGCACAAGATAATTTTTTGGATCATTTTACCATTTTTCCTAGCACCAACTTGAAGTGCAACTGTTTGTATAAATTACAGTTTATCCCAAAATGCAGAGTAACTATTACTTATAGACATTCATCATTACTATACCAACTCTGTGTCAGGGGGCAAAGTGTGCTATTAAAATTAGATATATAGTTTGTAAATCAAGAAATGGATGTCAGTAGAGTAAAATACTTATGGAACC
>CAUYSK010018492.1:0-69639 GCA_963575035.1 Avahi laniger
GTCCCAGCTACTTGGGAGGCTGAGACAGTAGGATTGCCTGAGCCCAGGAGTTTGAGGTTGCTGTGAGCTAGGCTGACGCCACGGCACTCGCCCCAGGCAAGAGAGTGAGACTCTGTATCAAAAAAAAAAAAAAAAAAAAAAAGGTCTAAGTGTACAGTAATGTAATGTTAACTGCAGATACAATATTTGATGCATTTTGGATAGCATGTAGCCAAGTTTTGGAGCACATACCTATACTCGATTTTATGACAAGCCTGAGTTAAATTTCCCACTGGGTTCTGCACAGCTGGCTCACATTTTCTCATAAGGCGTTTGACAGACATAAACTTTGGAAAGATCACCTTCTGTCTGTCAGGTATGAAAATCGCCTTTCAGGACATCCAAATGGAAAGTGTGGAACAGCCAGATAGGAAGCTGTAATAAGTAAGATAAACTTTTCTACTTGATAATTTGATTTCTACATATATGTATATTTTGTGTATTTTTTTGTATCCAATAATTCCCAAAGAATATGTTGTAGTTAAATGAAGTAGTATATGACAATAGTCAGTAGGCACATGGTGATTTTTTTCTTTTATATCTGGTTAGGTAAAAAGTTTGTTGCACTGTGCTGCAAAGATAAGTGATGACTGTTATTAGAAAGAGCATGTGTGTAGTTGGTGCGAGCTGCTACTTTGGAATAATCCTAACGCAGAATCCAGGGGAGTCAGCCTAGACTCCTACCTGAGCAAGGTGATTACGATCATGATTAGCTATTGATCCACTGTCAAATGAGTTAGGGCCTCCATCGGGAAGCTCAGGAGGCTGCTGGTCAGGGAATTCCTCTTCTTCCACTAGCTCTCCCAGTCTGATTTCTGATTTTACCTTTCCCTGTATCATGTATATGCACACTCTTTACACCTGAGGGGTGGGAAACTCAAACGTCTTCCTGGACCAGGTGGGTAACCTCGATGTATGCTCTGTTCCTGAGCCCTGGACAATTTTATCACATTGGAATGTGGATTAAATGCAGCCACATTCTCTCATTGTATTAGAGATTCCAGAAACATAAACAGTAGACCTACCAATGTTTAGATCCCCTGGCAGTGCTTGCTGCCACCTGTCCCCATGTCTTGTGAATTTTACCTGTAGCTACAGACCTGCCCGTCCCTGCCGCCTTGGCCCCAGTTCATCCTGGGGTTTTTCTCCCTGCCCTTATAAACTCTACCGTGAACAGACCATGTGGAATTTATCTCAGACTTCTCAGAATGATTAGCTGTGGCTTATCTACATCAGTCATTCTCAGAGAACGGTTTTTAATATTTTAAGCCATGCTTGTTACGTAAGGTTATATTTCGAAAGTTTATGGCAATTTAAAAAACACCTAAAGGGTGTCTTGTTCATGGTTGGAGTTAAAAAGAATAATCATGAATTATAATAATTATTAGAGCTTATTATACACCACACCCCAGGCTAAGGATTTACCTGCTTTCTCTTATTTAATCTTCGCAGCAGTCTTATGAGGAAGGTACTGCCTTTATACTAATTCTATATGTTGTGAATTAGGAAAAAAATTGAATTGGGGAAAAATTGTGACTTTGAGAAAGATCAGAAAAGATTACTGGACATTTTTGGTGAGAAAGTGGCAACGTTGAGTTACCTGATGCAATGGGGATCTTTCTCCCTTTCCTTGTTTTTGACATAAATTTGTAACTTTGCAAATTGTAGAATATTTATAGTAATGCACATTATTCTTGTCCATAAAAACGCAACTTTTATCTCCTAGAGATTCAGTTCATTACTACAGAGACATTGACCAGCTGTGACAATTTCGCATCTATGAAGCACATTTATTTCATTATTCCTGATGTTCCCCCATGTGTGCCTTTTAGTTAGATTTCCCATGAACTGTTAGTAATTTCTTACTACTTTTCTCATTGATTAGTGATTTAAATGAAATGGTTGCTATATTTTCATCTTATATCTAAGAGTCATGATTATGCCTTTTCTCCCAAATTTCCCCAATTTCTCTCTGTCTCATTTACTCTCTCTCTCACTCCCTCTTACAGACATTATTTTTTAACATACAGAGGGGTATATCACATGGATGAAAACATATTAAGAGGAAGAGCTTGGGTTTAAACATAGGCATGGCTACATCCATCATATATGTGTGCCTACACATGCATGCAAATGTATGCATTCATATGTGCTTATGTATATGTGTATATATATAAATATACACATCTCCATGTGCGTGTGTGTGAATGTCAGCTACACAAATGTTGACAGAGGCTCAGAGCTACGGCATAGATATAGGTGTAACCGTACCACGGGTAGGTGGGTAAAGTGCAGAGAGGTATGCGTGTAGGTGGATGGAGACGCCTTGCTCACCCTGTATCCACAGGTCCCATCGACACCTCTCATACCTATTAATTAACCTTTAGTAAATTCTTATTGAACAAACAGGCGAACACTGAACTCCTTAGTTCTACTAGAACCCAGAGCTATTTCTGCATTCATAACAGCGAGCTTGCTCCAGGGAAGGAAAAACATCCATGTCCTTCCTTCCTGGCACGTGTCCTGATGACCCTGAAAACGTATTTGTGTTTGATGAATATTTATAAAAACTTCCACTTCAATTAAAATATAAAGGCCCCAAGTTAAATTAATTGGGCCGAGAAAAAAAAAACATACAACTCATTTGCATTCCAGAAGATAACAGAAGGGGGAACAGAGTTTGCCTTTGCTTTGAAGTAGTTTCAGAGCCACAGAAAACACTTCAGCTGTTAGAACTTTAGGGAAGGAACAGCCTTGCAAGGCTGTGGCTAAACCAACAGGCTTTGGAAGCAGATTTCCACCTTGGCTTGCGCCGGAGTCACCGGGGAACGGGGCAGCCTTTAAATGAACATCGTCACAGGCTCTCGTCGAACAGTCTGCTGTTTCCCAAATGCCAAAGGGTCACCCCCTCGGCACACGAGTAGCCACCTCTGCTTCTGTCCACATCCCCCAAGCCCCCAGGATGCAAAAGGAGCCTCATCCTCTGACCCCACGTACATGTTTTTCATCTCAGCACAGAACCCAGCATTTACCCTCAGCTTACCTCTTCAAACACCTGTTGTTGATGGGAAAACAAGATGCATGCAGTTCATAAAGGATTGATGGCCAGATTATTTTGGAGGGGTACTCTTTGTTTGTTTTTTTGTTTGTTTGTTTTTGACATCCTGCCACTGTGTGGATTTTCTGTGGTTACAATGTCTCTTCGTGTCGGAAAAGCTGTCGTGAAAATGACTAATGCATAAAGAAAGGGAAACCAGCAGGTGCCATTGGGCCAACCAGGTGTGGAGTTCAAGACTGCCAACTATGTTTTGCACGAGATGAAATCTGTCCTGGTTTGGGACAAGTGAGAAGATGCAAGAGCCATGGACGCACATACACAAGGAGCAAGGGGAACTCCCCTAATGGGTCTTGTTCAAACAGGTGCCACCATCCTCGGAAGGGGATTTCAATAAAATTTCTAAAATCTTGTTGAAAGTCGACTGCCCCAGGGCAGTGCAGAGCTCCAGGCCAAGTCTCAAGTACAGAAATCAGCCCCCAGGGCATGACCTAGACCCAGGAAGAGGAGCTGAACTTTAAACAGAGATTCCCATAAAACGAAAATTAGTTCTCATATGGCAGATTCAAAACCCAATATTATCCAGACCACAGGAATGGAGAAATTCTGTGTAGACGATTGGTCACCCCACCTTCTTTGGGAGTAAAGAACTCATCTAACTTGAAAGCCTACAGTGACTGCTCACTAATAGGGTTAGCAACTGGGTTCACTTGTAAGGCAACCCTACATTCCAGTTTATTTTGCGCACTTGCGTTTTTTGGCCTGTTTTCCTGATGTGATTATTAATAAGGATTCCTTTTGCTTTCAAAGTGTCTGGGTCTGGACTATAAATTATATGCTCATGCTACTCATGTGCCAATTCGGTTTTAAAAACGGGGAGAGAAGGGAGATGAAGTAATTGGGAGCTGTCCAGGGTGCTGCCTTCGAGCCTTATTTTTCTGTGGCTTTATAATGATTCTCTAAACTTCAAAGGTTTCCATGACCACTGCCCATTAGGAAACGCTTAACTTGAGCCTTTGCGGGCATTTTTCCCAGTTCTAGGGAACGTGCAGGTCACTCCTGTTTTTCTCAGCCGCCAGCCACTACATTCATAATGTTGGCTTTATCCTTGTACCTCCTTAAACCATACTTATGAGATTTTCAGCATTTATAAAACATCTGTCCTAGTCACTAAATACTTTTTAAACAGATCCACATGAACTGATTTACTTTCAGGATATTTGGTATTTCCTTATGAATAGAAAGTTGGTATTACTTGTCATCAACAAAAGATAAGACCCAGGGAAAAATGGTAATATTATTAAATCGCATCCTGATACTGTTCCATGTCTAAGGCCTTTTTATTAAGGCTGTAGTCTTAATAAAAGGGGGATTAGGAAGCATTCAAGTGATATTAAAAACTCCCTCCTAATGTTCAACTAACTGTTTCAACAGGATGCACTGAAAAAGCAGTGAGAATAGCTTTGCGATTTATTGTTATTCAATGACATAATTGCCGGCCGATAATGACCTCAAATAAAACCAGTGATTACAACCTATTCTTTGCAGAACAGTGAGTTAGGCTACCCTACTCTTATATATTAAAAGTGACACGTAAGTGTCTTGCTGAGGACTTTTATAATTTAAATAAAATAAGCAAAGCTCAATTCCTAGCTCAGCGAAAGGTACCTAACGGGTGCTGTGTAAATGTGGATAGTTGCAATGGCAACTGTAATTGTCATCATTAAAGGAGGGCTTGAGACGGCCGGGCTACGTTTGGAGTCCGCACGCTACAGAGGGAAACATGTGATCATGCGTGGTGGACTGTGTATTTGCCCTTCGGTTTCTTGCTTTGTAAACTCCAGATCGAGTCAGAGGAGCGATTGCCCATCTTTGCTCCCAGAGCTGGAGTTCCACAGCTGTGCAGTGAGGCCTGCCTTGGGGCAGGGGGTTGGGCTGACAGCCAGGCCTCCCTCTCCTTCTAATCAGTGCATTTCCGTGTTTAATGATCTCATACATTGGGGAGGAAGGTCTGCCTATGCTTTTGCTTAACAAAGAACATTTCAGAGCATTTTAATCCCTTCAAGCTGCAGTGAGCCAAGCCCCAAACAGGGCCACATCTGAGCCCCGGGGGCCCCAGCCTGACTCCTGCCTGGGAGCTCCTCACCCAAGGCTCCCAGACCTCTCTGCAGAGGGTCAGAGGTGTGGGGTCTGGACCGGGCAATTCAAGTTCTCCCATTCAGCCACTTGCAGGAAACACGTATCCACAGGGGCCTCGTTCAGTTTCCACAAAGTGCCGTTTTATGTTTGAAGGTTCAGGGGGTGGAGGATTGGGTGCACCCACCTCAGTCCGCCACAGCAGCATCTGTGAGGTCATTCCCACCGCTGCAGCCCTGGTCCACGCTACCGTCATCTGTTGCCTGGCAACAGCCTCCCAACTCCACCTCCCCTGTAGACCATCTATGCACCAGGCAGAATAACCTTCACAAAACCCAAATCATATCATGACTTGCCAATTTCAAAAGATGAGGTGGCTCCACTTGCTCCTGAGAATATGCCTGACTCTGTCTTGGCCCACACGGCTATCAGTCTATCCCTGGGTTTCACCTCCTCGTGCTGATTCCAGCAACACTGATCCAACTCCTGATCCTACCGCACCCTAAATCAGTGCCTACCACAGGGCCTTTGTGTGTGCTGTTAACTACACCCGGAACGAACTGACTCTGTATTTTCTAGCTTAAGTCACTTCCTCAGAAATACTTTCTTTAACCACCAAAATCCAACATAACCACCTTAACCCTTCACTCTCTCTCACGCTACCCACGCACTTTTCTTCATAACACTCTCCCTACCTGAACTTAATCTCTGAATGGCTTGTGTATTAATTATCTCCTTGTCCAAGAATATAATCTCCATGAGACCAGAGTCAGTGTGTAACTCAATTTCTTCAGTCTGGCATTTAGAACACACACGTAAGTCTTATTTATGTGAATACAACATCTCAGAGCTTGGCACATAGTTGATGCTCAAACGATATTGCGGGATAAATGAGTAAATTTCAAGATTTATATCTAGTTTTTTCATCATTTATATCTATTTCCGGATATTTGAGAAACCATATATTCTATACACAGGGAAGAATAATTTATTTGTTTTTCATCAAATAACTTTTGGGTGCCGCCATGTGCCAGCCACCGCCCTATACATTATGAATAATAAAATAAATTAAAACATACTTGTGCCGACTGAATTTACTTTCTAGTGTCAGAAACAGATACCGATTCAATAATGTTCAACATTAACGTATAAATATAAACTAAGATAATGCTCGGAAGTAAAGGTATACAGTGGCGTGAGAGTTTTAAACACTAGATTTCCGGTGCCTGGTATATTAGGGAAAAATTCCTTGGCAGAATTTTTAAAATAAAATATGAAGAATTAGCAGAAACGTGCTGTAGTAGATTAGATTGTTTTTCAAGCATATTCACTCCCATTCAACATGTCTCTCACTCGACCCACTCTAGTGTGAACAAGAATATATTTTTGTCATTTTCAGTTGTTGAGTTGTACAGTCCAGGCTGGTGCATCCATTGAGCACCTCGTGTATCTATCAGCAAAGCGTGCACATCCCCACCACTAAAGGACCAAGCCTAGAAAGTAGCCACAATGTCCCCACTAGTCAGAAAAACGGGTAACTCAACACTCATGTCTCAACATAGCAGCCCCGACCCAAAAGCACAACCCACACATGCACTGTAAGTTTACCGGAAAGAAATTATCTTTCTTTCCATCAAGACAGACACGAAATCTGCAGAGACAGTCATATGGGAAAACGAAATGGGTTGACGAAGGACAAGACTCTATTCTTTCAATTAATTCAACAGCATCTGTTGAGCGTCTGCTGTATACCAACCCACACTCTTGGTCACAGTAGTAAACCCGACAGAACAAGCTCCTGACCTCGTAAAGCTTCCTGTTCAGCCCTAAGGCTGAGGGGTTCTTTGGCAATAGCACGTGACTTCACACATCTGTTGGTTTTTGCTTTATTGACTGACTGGTAAATTGCTCAAACATGTTCTCAAGATTCATTCGTTACAAAGACTCAGACTTAATATTAAATAAATGAAAGGGAACAACTGGTAGTGACTAGACCGGGATTGCAACCCAGATGGTTCTAGCTGCACAAACAGGTATGTCTCAGGGATTCCTGCTCAAGACCTCACGAAAGAAAATGTGCATGTGGAAGTCCCATGGGTTTTTCTTTTGCATATTTTGTGTTGTTTCTGTTGTATGAATGGCTGTCACCTTACTGCCGGAATGGTGAACGAAGGAAAGTGAGATACAGACTGCACGACGATGAATATGGATACAGGTGTTTTATAAAGTAGTTTAAAATCTGTGTTTCACTCTGCAGTGACAGCGGCAACATGCAAAGAACACGAACGCTTTGTCGTTGCTAGAAAAGCCCCCGCAGACCCTCGTTGGTAAATACATAAAAAACACTGGGTAGCTGCTTGCTGTTTACATGAAAAGGCTGCTTCCAAAATGTTCCAGAAGGTACGTAGTGCTTGGAAGTGTTCTGAACAATTTCCTTAAGTCTCACTTACTCACCAGATTGCTTGGCTACATCTCCCTCCATAAACAAGCAGGAGCCACCTGTGCCCTGAGTGTTGAGGATACCACCCACCTGGGGGGACCTCCGTGAGGACAGGGGACTCCTGTCCCCCAGGGGTTCCTGGTGTGTCACGGATCACAGGGTGAAAATGTGGAGCGACCTCGGGCTCCCCCGTATTCCCCCTCCATATTCACGTTTCAGAGGGTGGGCCGGGTAGAAGGGTCTTCCTGATTCGATGAAAGCAAATCTCCTTTGTTCCCACCACCCTGCCATTGCTATGCAGCGCCTGGTCCCCCTTCATGCAGCAGCTCAGCAGGGGGGGTGCCTGCTGGGGACAGAGCATGGAGACCAGCGTCCCAGGCATCGGCACGGGGGTCTGCTCACGGGGTGGCATCATGCCCCACCTGGAAGTTCTCGTCTCACACTTCAGTGAACCAAGGGTCCCATGTTTTGCATTTCAATTCCTTATTTTCATTTCATTGGAGGCTTCATCTTCCTAGAAAATGCACCCTTTTGTGGCAGCTTTGGAGGATAATTAGAAGGCACAAAACCAAATGAATGAATCATCACAGTATTTTAAATTAAGTATCACCGGGTCTAGACACATGAGAGGATTTTCATTATTCAGGGACACAGAGGGGCAGAGAGATTTCAATTACGTCTAACACTATCATCTACTTTTGACATTAAATGGTGCCTTGGAAATAAAAATGAAATTTGCTCTATTGATGCAATTTTGAGAACAATTCATCTACTTATGGCAACCGGTAGGATTGTATTGTTAGCTGTCAATTAAAATTATTAAAAGACTTAAATGTATAAGTAGTAAAACCTAATTGTGGCAAGGTTACTTATTTATTTCAATCATAAAAGGAGAAAACGTTGCTTAAAAATGGAATGTCAAGATAAATGAAAATATACGGCCACACAAAAACTGTACACGGATTTCATAGCAGCTTTATTCATAACGGTCGAAAAGTGAAAAATCTTAGATGTCCATTAACTGATGAATGGATAAAGAAAAGGTCATATATTCATGTGAGGGAACATTGTTTGGCACTGAAAGGAACTGAGTGCTGATGCTAAGGGACAACACCATGCTAAGGGACAAGAGACAGGCACAAAAGGCCACGAGCTGTACGAGCCCATTTCTGTGAAATGTGCGGAGGAGGCAGAAACTCCATCAGTGACTGTCAGGAAGTGGGTCCAGGGACGTGAGACCAATGCTCACGGGTGTGGGGTTTCTTTCTGGGCTGATGAAAGCATTCTAAAACTAGATCGTGGGTTTGTTCGTACAACTTTGTAAATTTATTGAAAAAAAAATTGTACTTTCAGCGAATTGCATGGTATGTGAATTGTATCTCAATAAAGCTGTTTAAAAATTGAATGAAAAGTGATACAATGACATTCCCCCAAACACCACATATAACTTTAGAAAAACTCATTTACTTTATTCATGGTTAAGTAAAACCCAAATCCAATCATATTTCTCTGTGCATATTCAAAATTAAATTAAGTCTTAGCAGCGTAATTAGTACTGTCAGGGTGCATTTTATTTCTCCACTTTTTCTTTTCATTTTTCCTATTGACAAGGATTCCGTTGATGGAAATGCTATCAGGAGATATACATCAGTGTGGTCTTTTTAGACCACAGGCAAGAGGGTAATGCTTCTGCTCTATTTTTTTTTCCTATGACCTTGATATCAGCATTGCAATGAGCATACTATTCATGGATTGAAAATAAAGGAGACAGCTCTAGATTTCCACAGATGCCAATACCTGAGTGTTAACACCAGCACTACATTAAGCTACTTGTTTCTATGTTCTCCTGAAAATAATCCAGCCATTTTTAAACACGTGATTCTTAGTGTTACAAAAAAAATTAATTGGTTAATAATAGTAATGATAGTCTGCACTTACATAGCACTTAAACCATAGGCAGTTGTATAACTACTCATTTAATTCTCAAAATGACTCCATTAGCTTGATTCTGTTATTATGTCTAGTTAATGAGATAATAGGGTTTAAATTAATTTTTGAAAATTAAAATATTAATTGCAATGGCCCTATTAGCTTGATAAAAATTTTAAAATAAAATATGTTTTATTCAGACTCTGCTTGGTAACTCAGCTAAATTTGGAATTACATTAGTGTTTTTTAATCAGTAAAATTGCTCTTACGGAATATACGATGATACAGATTTTAACCCACAGATGCTGAATTTTTGTCTTATAAAACCAAACGGCCTAGTCATTCAATTTTGTTAGAATTTGTGTTTGCATCCTCAATTTGGATCATTTTTTATTAGCTACACTTTTCTCTTAAGATCAATTATCCAACCTGCCTAATAAAAATTTGCGTAATTATTTTCCTGGGCACTGATGCTAGCTGACTTTCCTTCGTCGGTAACTCTGGGCCCGTTACTACGATTCCCCAGCTATGTGACGCTGGCGGGTCGCTTTGCTTCTCAAATGGTGACTGTGATGCTACAAAAGGGAAAATAATATCCTACGTGAAATGTCTTGCTCCGTGCCTGCCACACAGCAGGTGATCAGCGTTTCTGTTTCTGCTGGTAATGTCAACTGATGGGCTCCGAGGCCATACACTTTGCACATTTGGGGTCACTTAACTCTTACAAAAACTGATGAGATAAAACTTTATCATGTCCTCATTTTACAGAAAAAGAGACAGAGGCTCAGAGTGGTGTCCCCAGGGTATAGCACTACTGAACTTAGAAACCAGAACTCAAGCCCGAATGTGACTAGGCTTGTTGTAGACTGAATGTGTGTGTCCCCTCAAAACACGTAGGTTGAAATCCTCACCACCAGTGTTGATATTACAGGTGGGGCCTTTGGGAGGTGATTAGGTCATGAGGGTGGAGGCCACATGGAACTAGAGCCCTGTTTATGGAAAAGACTCCAGAGAGCTCCCCAGCACTCTTAGGGCCATGCAAGGATACAGGGAGAATGTGGCCATCTGCAACCCCTAAGGGGGCTCTTACCAGAACCTGACCATCCCGGCTCCCTGATCTCAAACCTGCAGCTACCAGAACTGTGAAAAATGCATTTCTGTTGTTTATAAACCACCAGTTTGTGGTGATGTGTTGTCGCAGCCCAAACAAACTGAGACATTCTCCAGAGCCCAACTTTAGCCACCCAGCCACTCCCACGCCCCGCAACGTAGACATGTAAGCTGCGGCCGAGCCTCTTGGATGCACACGCCGCCGCTATCTCCCCTCGCCTTTCTGGGAGAGCCTTCGCCCACTGGAGAGACTGAACATGTCACACAGACGCCTTCCCAACCTCCCTTGTAGCGGGGCTTATGTGTATGACCTGGCAGCCGCCGGGGCGATATGAGGGGCCTCGTTCTAGCACAGGAGGATTTAGATGAAGAGACAAACAGAAGCACCAGACGCCTCCCACCCTCAACTGCCGCCTTCTAAACTCTGCTGTCGTCGTGCGAAAATGTCACGATCAAACCTCCCAAACCGTCCTTCGGTCAGAGTTGGGTGAGCGATGCTTCGGTAACAAATAGTCTCTGATCTTGGGGGTTTAAAATGATAGTCCCCTACTTGTAACACTCGTCCATCGAAAATTACCTGGGGGTTCTGATCACCCTTGTCACTGTGACCCAGCCTCCTGAAATGGCTGCCATCTCTGGGTCACACGGCCTGTTGTTGGTTTTATTGGTTTCTTGCTGATTTTTTTTTTAAATTTAAATTAATTTTTACATGGACAGATAAAATTGTACGTATTGCTTATACAACATGTTTTCAAGTATATATACATTGCGGAAGGACTAAATCTGGCTAATTGACATACTTGGGGCATTTTATAGATATGTACATTTGCAATTAGAGACAATGGGCTTACATTTTCCCTTTTCCTAATTTCTATATTTGAAATTTTCACAGGAAAGTTGACATAAACAAACAAACAAATAACCATTAAGGAATTTTTATGTGTTAAGTGTAACCACACACTTTCTGATACCATAAATCACCCCAGAGCATTTATTATCCTGGGATAAACGCACACACACACACACACACACAGTCTCTCTCTTCCGGAAACGTGTTTTCAGGTTTTATTTTCCTGATCATTTTCTTGCTACTTTGCATGATGCTCCAACAGTACCTGGATCTTTTTCTTAAACTGTCTGAATCATTTCTTCTTTAACTCGCAGGAATATACACTTATTAACAGGGAAACTCAGCTTCTGTTTTTCTTCCTGTGCATGTTGCAAGAGCATCTTTAGCTCATCAATTTCTCTTGATAATTTCAACTCAGACATGCTCAGCATCATCTGCAGACTTAAAATCCCTCCTCCAGAACATTGATTGTAAAATATTAAATAACACTAATCCAGAGGCACGTCTGTCTGCAATCCATTATTCAGAGTCGTTCCCTTTGCTTTCTGCTAAAAAATGAATTATTTCCTGCTGACAAAATGTTGATCTCGCGCCCAAGCTAGTTAACGGATCAAGCACGTCTGGATGTCAATCATCGTCTGAGGGTTTTCGAATAAAAGCTGAATTAATTGGCTACACTTGCTCTATATTTCCTACATACCCTTTTTCTAGAATAAAAGAACAATTTGCTCGTGAGGTTTGATAAAAGCAAACAGCACTTCATTAACGTCTCATCATCACTGTCACCATCTGCTCTATCAGCCGGTATGACAAGCTGGCACAGCTGAGTGACTGTTTCATGGGACCGTTCTTGGGTTGGGGTGACCAATGGCCTGGAAAGACGAGCACCACTGAGACACATTTGATAAATGTTCCTCTGGCGATGGGATCTATCTCGAGGATGCGTCTTCGCTCGGCTATACCTTCAAATCTGCTTTCCCTGATGTTGGTAAGCCATCAACGATCCCAAGCTGATGTGTGAGTTTAGCAGGCACTGGGCATTCAGCTCATAGAAGCACTGTGTTAGATGGAAGCTTTATATTATCTCTTCACATCATTAGAAGGGCGTGATGGGGTGCAATTATCCCCGTTCTACCGTCGAGGACAATGGAGAGTGGAAGAATTTAAAGGTTGTCGTAGAGTCACAGAGGAAGCCTAACAGCTGAGATTAGGAAGCAAGCCTGTCTGACCACAGAGCTTTCGTTCTTTCTCTTACATTACCTCGGTGGTACCATGGAAGGCACAGGATGGAAGAATTAAGCAAATGGGTTTTAGGATCGTGTTGGTGCTGGCAAGCATCCCGTTAGGCGACACGAAACAATCACTTAGCTTCTCTGATTCTTGGTTACCCATCCGAAAAGGGAGAGTAGAAATTAAAGACAAAAGAGAACTCAGCATACTTACGTAAGAATCACCTTACATAAGTGTTTAATTAAAGATGCCTTAAGATCTGCATTGAAAATTCATAAAACATGCCTTCTATTTCACCACGGCCAAGTCCAGTTCTGCTGTGCAATCAGTCCCAAATCCTTATATTTAATAGGACATTTTCAGGAATTGTTCCAGTTTATAGCCTCCCAAAACCTCACACCATCCCTCCCCTGTCTAGAGGGCTTTGAGCAAAATTTTCCATCCATTTGGTTGAAGACACATGTGTGAGTGTATGTGTGTGTTTTCACACATGTGCCCACAAATTCCCAGAGTGTCTTGCACAAACTAGATGTTACACAAGCACTTTTTGAAGGGATGAATAAATTCCTAGAATCCAATAACGACAATAAAAATTCTATCAAATATCAAATGTTGATGTCCATAATGCTTATTTTGTTTTAAAGCACCGGATAGATAGGAGAACACCCTTCTAACGATGCCATAGTGTTTACTGGGGAAAAATCGTATTTAGGAGAGAACTATGACACTGTACAAAGAAACGTGAGATCGAACTGCTGGCACTGAGAGGTCCGTACGGTGGGCGGGTGGAGGAGACACGTTCTGGGGGTGCACTGTGTTCGTATTGGTGCACCGTGATATTGTTTCTCGGAATCCTGTGTTTTTCCCTAACCTTTCCTTCTTGCTGTGGTGCTTTCCTCCTTCAGAGTCTAACTTTTTGTGTCAATACCTCAGGTAAGGAACAACTCATCAGAACATGAGAATCAAAAGTGCTTTATTTTAAATTTCTCAAGCCGCTGGGAGCAGTGGCTCATGCCTATAATCCCAGCACTTTGGGAAACCAGGCCAAAGCAGCTCAGGAGCTTTAAAAATGCAGATGCTCTTGGGACATACCCCAGAAAAAATGACTCAGGTTTTCTGGGAAGAGACCAAGTCATGAGTATTAAAAAAAAAAGAAAAAAAGCAAACTAACAAACACATCTCAGATGGTTCAAATATGCGGCCAGGGATGAGCATCACAGACTCACTGTTGAAATATTTGCAATGCAAGAGTTTTTTTCATTTAGATTAGAATATATATCATTTAGATTAAGAATATATATCAAGATTAAGTGTGATAAAGATTGTTGCTAAGAGAGGAGAAGAGTTGTTATTCTACCAGGGTTGGGTCAAAGAAGACCTCACTGGAAAGTCACATTTGAACAAAAGACTCAAAGATTGTGAGGGGCTATGAGGCTCTCTGGGGATCAAGACAGTGGGAATGGTGGGTGCAAAGGCCCTGGGGCACAGGTGTGGCTGGAGAGTTTGTGACCAGCAGGGCCACCAGCCTGGCAGAAGCTGAGGGCACCCAAGGAGGCTGGGAAGACTTGAGCTCAGAGAGGTAGCAGACAAGTCTTCCAGCATCACAGGTCATTGTAAGGACTTTGCCTTTTATCCTCAGTACAGTTACAGCCATTGCTAGATTTCTGAGTAGAAGATTAGATGAGTAACACAGTTGATCTGCATTTTAGTAACATTAATCTGGCTGCTATGTTAAGAGAGGACTGAAGTAGGGGCAGAGATAAAAAAAAAAGAGAGAGAGAAAAGAAAAGAAAAAGAAAGAAAGAAAGAAAGAAAGAAAGAAAGAAAAGAAGGAAGGAAGGAAGCAAGGAACCAACGAAAGACTACATATGGTAGCACTTTTTATCATAAGCCCGACGAAAGGAAACGCTGAGACAAGAGGGTGTAAGTGGGCGGGGGTGTTCAGAGGTCGTTTGGGTTCTGAGCATCTTTCGAGAAGATGCGGTAAGATTTGCCCATAGACTGGCTATGCACTGGGGGAGAATGAGAGGGATCAAAGGTGAGTCTGAGCACTTTTGCCCCGAGTCACACACCAGTTTGCCAGCGTTTACTAACATGAGAGCCATCAGTGCCGGGTGGTTTCGGGGCAGACATTTGGAATTCAGTCTGAGATATCTATTAGCATCCAAGTGAGACTGCCAAGAAACAGTGGGGCACAGAGTTTGGGGTGGAGGGTAAAGAAACTGCACGGAAATAAATTCATCCATCCCCAGCCAAAACAGGTTATTGGAAGCTTTGAGACTGGCAGGGGTGAGCTAGGGAAAGAGTGCGTGGAGAAACAGGGGAGCAGATGCAGATCTGGGGCGAGCCAGTGTGTGAAGGAAGGAGAAAGGCCTGCCAGAGCCAGTGCAGAGGACGGAGGTAAGCGGCCAGTGAGATGGAACAGGAACCAGAGTGACCGAGGGGGGACCTCATGGGGGAGGAGCCGTCCTGGGCGCAATGTCATTGCAAGGTCGAGTGAAACTCATGCTGACTCACACAGCCGCGTGGCCACTCAAAAGCCAGCATGACCATGAGCTTATGCAGAACCGGGACATTCCCTAGAGCCTTGCGGGAGGAGGGGCGCACCCCAGCCCCTGCAGTCAGCCAGGCCACGATGTGTGAGCCCAGCTCCCAGAACCCCAATGTCATCGGCATTGTGAGCTGCCTAACTGAAAGCTATTTGTTCATCTTCAGGAAAAAAAAAAGTTTGTGAAAACAAGGACTTGAGCATACATACCCTTGAAAGTTTACGAGGTACTTTGGCCAAGACTGACAAACTTAACTGGGAGTATCAATGTTTATCTCTCAGTCCCCCTGACGGGCCCTGCTCTACCAAATGCACGTCCGTGCTGCTTGCGATGTTGATGCACGAGGTAATAATGCCTCTTGCAGTAAAGCGCCAGCACACTGCGCTTGTTTCCAGGAAAATGAAGAAAAATGGCCACATCCTGGAAGCAAACCAGGATCCTGGCACCCAACCCAGCCTCCGAGAAAAACCCAACTCCGGAGGCACCGTGTGTAAACAACCCTGTGACCAGATGGCTTTTAGCACATAAAAAAATAAAACTGCTTTAACCTCAGGAGATGGGTCCCCTTGCAAGGTGCAGCTGAGCGGGCACTGGGGCTGCAGGAGGCGGATTTTTACGGGAAAACTCCCGTTACGTGCAGACTTCAGAGGGTCTTTCCTGGTCACGCAATCTCCCCTTAGACACGAGTTGCAAAGGGCTTTAGACATTGCACACAAGTGTGCAAATCACATACAAATTATCTCACAGCAAACAACACACACACGTCATTAGCAGCAGCAGCAGCAACTACTCTAGAGGAGTTGCTTATCCCTGTCATTTTATACTTACAGTGTAGAAAGTGAAAATATGGGCATTCCCCAACATCCCCAACACTCTCAGGAAGGAAATCAATTCCAGTATATTCAGCAGGCAGATAATCAATCGATTATTTAATTAGCCATAATTTTTAACCCTTTCTATGTACCCAAAACTGTATCAGATGCCCTGGAGGACGCTGAAATGCAGGAGCCCCAGCCTGTGTCCCGGGTGCAGAGATGAGCCGCGAGGAGGCAGGGGACAGGCGTCTTTCCACGGGGCTCCCCACCCGTCCGGACACCGAGGCTGGCTGGGAAGGAAGACGGAAGTGCAGAGATGCCCAGATCCGAGAGAGCTGAGCACATGCCAGGGAGGATGAGAACAGGCACCTGAACACACGCGGGGGGCACCTGGCGCAGAGCGGGAAGCCAGGCGGTCACACAGTGACAACAGCTCGCGTTTCTGAAATACTGACACGTCATTCTTTCTGGTGTTCCTCGTAGGAACCTTCTAGTTCAGGAAAGTGGCATCACGTCACATAACACATTTAACTGAGAAAATTTTAATACACATTCTTGGAGAGAGAGAGAGAGAGAGAGATCCCAAATTTTGTTTTGTTTCCCGGAGTCCGATTTCCTGGGTGCGATGAGGAAGGGGAGAGAGAGCTCGGCTTTGCTTCAAACCTTTGGTCCCGTGTGGCTCAGTGCCACGATCGTGACGCTGTCACTAACAGGTCAGGGGGCTCCGAGAGTAAATTTTACTGCAACTGATTTTTTTTTTTACCATAATAGTGAATTCAGAATATAATCCGCAGAATTAGATGCAACACCCCTATCTGATTAATAGTGCTAATTTACAGATGAAATAAGATAGAAAGTGGTTTCTTTTCCACAAGATGTTAGCTAAGTATGCAGAAGAAATGAGTCAGCATCCCGAAAGCCCTCATTAAAGGGGGACCTACGCCAGAAGCATCAACATAGGCTAAGGTTGTTTCGTAACAGGTGAGTGACGTCACCGTGGTGAGAGCCCACGGGATGACCCTAACACCCGTCTCCAGATACAGCCCAACAGGAAGCATAAACACGACTGATGGATAATTTTTGCCTAAAAGATGCAACCAAATCCGATGAGGCCTCCAGATGTATCTACCCATTAACAGAAAATGTCTGGTACAGATGAAAGTGTTAAATAAAAGTTCCAGGATCTTATTAGCCAATCACAGATGTGAGAAAAATAAACACAGGACAAAGCATTTTCATTGAACAAACAACAGGAAGAAAACAGGGAGGGAAACTTCTCATAGGCTACTTAAGAGACTTATCCACTAAATGCAGTGTGGGGGCTTTTTATTTGTTTATTTTTCTCCCCCTCGATTCAAACCCGCTGGCTTTACTAGAAAACATTTTGAGACAATCAGTAATTCTAACATTGGCTGGGTGTTGGATACCGGTTGAACATCCCTAATCCAAAAATCTAAAATGTTCTACTATCTGTAAGTTTTTGACTGATGATACCACTCATGGAAAATTCCACATCTGATCTCATGTATGCAAACTTTATTTCATACATAAAATTATTAAAAATATTGTATAAAATTATATTCAGGCTATATGTATAAGGCACATGTGAATCATAAATAAATTTCATTTTTAGACTTGGATCCCATCCCTGGGATATCTCATTATTTAAATGCAAATATTCCAAAGACCCAGAAAAAATCTGAAATTTGAAACACTTCTAGTCCCAACCATTTTGGATACAGGATACTCAACTTGTAATATTAAATGACAACGATTAATGCTTTAGAGGCCATAACTGCATTGCAATTATGCCAACAAAGTCATTATTTGTTAGATTTATACTCTAAGACATTGGTTATTTACAACAGAATATGCCTGTAATTTCCTTTAAAATACACCAGAAAAAGAATAGGTGAGTCTAAATATGAGATGATAATTAGCAAAGTAACAATCACATGGTAATTCAATATACTTTTTAGAATCATTGTTTTTGTTGTTTTGTTTTTTCACAATAAAAGCCCAGAATTTAATATACTTTTAACTTGAGTCTTAATATTTTCACAATAGAATGTTTTGAGATGTATAAATATAAAATATTCCACTTCCACTTTTATTGTTATCTTTCCTTACCTGGGTTTAATTTTCCTCTAATCACCTTTCTCTTTCTGTTATATAACACAGATGCTTTTTTGTTTATTTTTGTTTTCCCCTCTAGAATGCAAGCTCATGGGGAATAGAGTCTCTATCAGAGTTGCTCACTGTTGACTAAATCCCCAGTTCAGAGACCAGCGCCTGGAACATCTTAACACAAAACTTGCTTATTTTGGGGGAATCCATGTATTTCACTGTAACACTAACACCTGCCAGACGTGTCTCCATGGAACACGCTGGAGGGCAGGGCGGTGCTGGCTTCCAGGGTCCAGGCGCAGCACTCACCGCCCGTGGCAGGGCAGGTGCAGCCAGGGGGCAGCGTCAGGAATGTCGGCCTCATTCCCCTCTTACTCGCTCTCCGCCCACAAACGCACAGTGACTCCCCCCAGGAAAACCCTGAGTCACTGCCGCCTGCCTTCAAGGGGAGGCTGGAAGGAGAGCTGTGGGCGTGAGTGCTGGGAGGGAAAGGCTCCCAGACAAAGGAGATCCTGCTTAGAAAGCCACGCTGATGCTTGGGGGGCCGACCGGAGGCAGGGGAGACGCTTCCACTGGGGCATCTTTACTCTGCACTCCACCTGCCGGGCGTGGATCCCAGAGAGGGTTTTTTTAAAGTCACCCCCAGAACTGGGACATTATCTTTCCGAAGCCCACCACAGAGGCGTGAGATCACAAGGCTCTTTGCCTTGTGTTTCTATTTCATACTAAAATACCAAGAAATGTTTCCAGAAACGCCGGAATTTGGAAGTTTTCTACGCCTCAGCCTCCAACCACATGAAACTACTTACCTTTGGCACAGAGAGAATGCACCTGGGGAAGAAACAAACAAACAAAAAAAGGATGAAAAGCTAAAAATACAAAACAACAACAATAAGCAAAACCTTCCGTCGCTGGGCTAGTCTCTCTTAAAATGAAAATGCAAACCAATTCAGTGTGTTCTCTACCTAAGCCCTTTGTAAAAATAGGTTTGATGGGGAACTCTGCTCAGCTAAACGTCACAAAAATCTAAATTTACATTGCCAGAGAAACTAATGGGATCACCCTAAAGCACGAGGTGAATGCGAGCATTTAAACCGCTGAGTAATATACAAGCAGGACCCGGGCAAGGAGGCACCAGCCTCCACCTCCACGGTATCAACTTGAGGTTGCAGATGCTGCTCTCCATTTGCAGGGCCCGGGACAGGCAGTGCACCTTACAACTTGCGGAGAAGATGCCAAACCTCTCCCAAACCCGGGGCTTTCCTCCTCTTGCCCAATGCCTTTCTGAGGTCACTCACCACCTCCGGGCAAGAACACGTGGTTAGAAACAAAGCAGTAGCTGCCCGGCCCTCTGCATCCCACGTGAAGCACCACAGTCCTTAGGGTCACCTTCAAAGCCTGACGCCTTCTATGCCTGTCCGTTGGTAGGAGCTCAGTATTTCTTCCCGGGAAACAACCCTAATTGACATATTTTCCAATGTGTCGACTCGGTCCTGCAGGAACCCATGGAACTAAATTAAAAGCCATGTTTCACATTTTGGATGAGATGTTCGTCGTGTCTTTATTAAAATTAATGAGACCGGCAGCCCAAGCAGCAAACTTCAATTTCTGCCAGGCAGCCTGAACATCCTGTCCAAAGTGCCAAGAGAGAAAATGCTATTTGAGCCAATGACAATGTTTTAAACTTTAATAATATTTTGCTTGAAAATAAATAATACAGGTCCTATATGGTTGGAATCTTTATGTCACATTTCTTTTTATTTTCACTTTGAAGATGATTATCCCATAATAGCTACCCTGGAGCAGCACTTATATTTCAGCATGTGCTTTTCTAAGGGCGTCGCAATTGTTTAGGTATTTAATTCTCTGGACAGCTCTATGGAGTAGGTGCTATGGTGACCCCTCTTTACAGACAAGGAAACTGAGGCACAGACCTGTTAGGTGATTTATCCAATGTTGCAAAGCCAATAAGAGGCTTATCCAGGACTTAAACAGAGGGAGATTAGCTTCACTCTGGGTTTTTAACTCTACAACAATGGCCCTTAGTGGTTGCATGTTAGAGATGCCTGGGGCACCTTTTAAAAACACCCATTTGAGGCTGATTCCTTGAGGCTGATTCCAGAACAATTGCTTGAGAGCTCCTGTCTGGGTGTGACTGTCTCTAGTAAGGATTTTAAAACCAGGCTCTATGGCTCTCTAACCCTGGGGGGAGAAAGGGAGTGGGGCGATGTTGTAGGTAAAACACTTAACCTCTCTAACCCTCAGTAGTCCTCATCTGTAAAATGGGGTAGCACTGGCTCCCACCTGGTAAGGTGGTTGTTGTAGGCATTAAATGTAGGGTGATCCCCGTCCTAGTGTACTCAAACTGAGTGGGTTTTGGAGACTGGGGACTTTTAATGCATAAACCGAGATGGCTGGGGACAAACTGGGACTAGTTGGACATCTAAATTAAATGAGTTGATTCCATCATATCCATACACACTTTACCCAGCGGGCACAAGTCTACAGACAGCAGTAGCCACTCGGTTAGTGTCTCACACATTTCAATATTACTTTAAAACCACCCCGCATGGAGCTAAGGGATGTCCAGGGCAGGAATGGGCGGGCACGTTTGAAGGTACGAGGCAGGCCAGTGTGGCTGGAGCACATAAAACAAGACATTGCTTCTGTCAATCTCAGGGGTGAGAAGGCAAGATAAAACCAGAAAACAGTGTCCGGTGACAAAGATTCAGCCTTGTCTTGTCACCTGCGCCACAAGAGCAGAGAGTCTGAGATGGACGCGATCAAAGCCACCACCGCTGAACAGCCAGGACGAATCACAGAGGGGTCTGACCAACAGGACGACTTACGCAGAAATGGACTCTGGGCACGGCTGAGTTTTAATCCACAAATGACTCTCAAAGCAGCCGCGTGCAGTGGTCGGAGAACCTACCGCAGGCGGGTGCACTTCAGACTAGACCCAACGGCACCGAGGTGAAGTCCCATCCGGCAAGGTGACAGCTAGCGCTGCGCAGCCAGGACTGACATCTCACCTAACTTCCCACGAGGGAGCAGAGGGGCCCCGTGTGCGAGTGTGTCTCCATATGTGGAAAAGGCAGAGGAAATCCCGGTCATTTTGATGACGGATTTGGTCGCTCGCAAAAGCAGAGGCACGAGTGGAAAAGAACAAGGATGTCTTTCGTGAAATAACAGCTGGGAAAACACTTCGCAGCAGCTGCTAATGTGAATAATTCAGTGTTAATTGATTCTGGGGCCACTCCTAAAACCGGCACCCGAGTGGCACGGCAGGAAGGTGCACAACGGAAAGTGATAATGGTGCGGATGTTTATTCCCACCGGCCTTGCAGGTTGTAAGGAACAGGTGACTCGGCTCCCTTGGGCTCCTCTGTGAGTTAATCCTGGATGGATCCTTAAAGCAGCAGTGCCTACTGTTTCTGGATGAAGATGCTGCAGTTTGCACTTTAACAATGACTTATTTCTTGTGTATTCTGTTTTCCCTGAAAGTTTCTGAGTTGACATCCTCTTGACCAAAATGACCCCACCTGAGATGTGCTCGTGCCACCGCAGTGTTCAGGGGCTATTATGAGATCAGGAGCAAAAATGAATGGCTAGGCAATCACTTAACCTCTGGCCTTCAACCCCTCTGGGGACTCCCGTGTGGATACGTGTCATTATCTCAAAATCAGTTATTATACCTGAGTGCATAATTGGTTTGCTAATTGCAATCATTAAAATACAGTGAATTTGTGTATGCTCTCTCCATTCTTTAATGTATAAACAGGAATAACACAGGCATGAGCAAAGATTTTTCTCAACCACTGAAAAACCTCTGTGCTCTGGGACTCGTTTGCCTGCTCCGCCCCTCCCTCCCACAATAGATTTGCTGTCCTTAGCATGCAGACTTCTGTTGAAATTATTCTTCACCGAATTAATTAGTTCTATTGACCAACTCTTGCTTAACGCCTCTCTCTGTTTGCTGATTGTAAGGTCAATGAGAACAGGACAGGATTTTTTTAATAGCTCAGCGAGAAAAAAGGAAAAGTAACCCTTAATATCTTAGATAGTCTTGGAGTTTTCCTATTAAATATGAATATTTTCACAGAGCGCTGACATCAGGGAAGCCACTCTGTGGCCCTGATGGGTTAAGACCACACTAAGAACCGCTCTGTGATCTCGTCCGAACTCAGACAACACCGGCATTTGCCAAGCCACAAAATCGCAACCATTTCCGTCTCTCAGCTAATGTGAGTGACCGCAGCTTGGTTTTTTTTAAACAATCGTACTTTAGCCTCACTCTGGTCTGCCCTCCTCCCAGATAAGGTTGATGAAGATGTCGAATCACAGAATCGCTCCCAGCTCCTGGCAATGTCTTGTCCGGAGCAAATCCAGCTTCTCTGAACCTTCCCTCGCAGATCACCCAGCCCCAGTCCAAACCCCTAACAGGCTCTTTCCAACACCCTCTTCACGAGATGCTCCCGGCACCCGCGACGTGCGGAGGGATAACTGCCACTTGCTCAGTGTCAGGTGTCCGTGACTTTTTGCTGGACACTGACACCAGGATCTGGCTTGTGCCCTGACAACAGGTAAACATCTGAAAGTGGATTCGTGAGGTCAGAGAATAGTTGCACCAAAGAAATTGCCATCGTCAGGTTCTTGGAATAAGAGAAAACGAAAAAGCAAATTGATTTTAAAAAATCGTCATACACATCTCTGACTTGGTCTAAGAGGTTCTGAGTTTCCTTTGGTGGGATCTACGCAGAGGGTGAGCCTCTCCAAGACGGAGGCTGGCTGCCCAACCTACGTGCTTTGACTTCCTGTCCCTTCTCTCCAACCGCTTCTGTCTCCAGGACAAGGCGTAGGAGGGTCACCTGTGCCCATTAAATAATTAATCGATTCGATGAAATGGTGACGGAAACACTGCAAATGGCAGCCCCTGGGATGTATCGACCCACCGCCCTACGCTCTCACTTGCTTCCTCCCTGCAAGCGGACGTGTGTTCTCATTTGTGCGGGGATCCGTATTCATGTATTTAATTCGTGCATTAGCCAACGAATATTTGTCAACTGCCTCCTGCAGCCACGTGTCGTTCTAGGCAGTGGAAATTTTTTAATATGAAAATTAAAATACTGCTACTATGAATAACAGGCAAACATACCATTAACAGGGGCAGCAATGGGGTCCCCCCTGGTGACTGCACAATCGTCAGACTCAGTGGGACCCAGAGGTAGAACTTGGCCGTCCCAAAGTGCGAACAATTTGGTATGTAGGCACCAGTGAGACATCTATAAGGTTCTACAGAAAACAACAACAACAACAACAAAAAGATGCTTTGAGGACAGCTGAGTTCTCCTTTACTGCGTAGAGAGCTAGAATTCACTGAATGCGTGAGTAAGCTTAAGACTGTAAGCATGTATTATTGGTCACAACATAGCTGAGAGGGAAATTCAGTATCTGCATGTGTGTGTCCCTGCGCGTGTGTGTGCGTCTATATCATACAAACTTAATGGTGCCAGACTTTGCAGATGGAAAATATAAAGAAAATCATCACGAATATTTTCCACGGTTATTTCTGAGAGGTGGGATGATGGGTAATTTTTATTTTCTCATTTATACATCTCCTAAATAACGTACAATAAAAATGGATATTTTAAAGACTTAAAGACTAACATTTTTTTCAGAGAATCAACATAGCAATAAGATGTAGAGAACAGTGGCTTATGTGGGTTCAGATTCGAGCTCTGTTCCTTGCCTTTATAAGCATCCATTTTTCTCATCTTTAAAGAGATTACACTTAAAATCGTATGTGTAAATTAAGATGTCGTTTTGTATCTGATAGGGCTGTTTTGTCTGCAGCTAACAGCACAGCTGACCACATCAACTTAAACAAGTGAAGGCATATGTTTCTTACCTAACAAGCACTCCAGGAGTACATAATTGGACGTTGGTTTAGAAAGCTCAGTGTCGTCTACACCAAGGGCTTTGTTTTTTTCTGTGCTGTTTCCTCATAGTCACAAGATGGCTGCAGCAGTTCTAACTCTCACAGCTCTGTTCAAGGAAGGAATGAGAAGGAAAGTAGAAGAGAATATGTTGTACCTGAAAAGCAAATTTTTTTTGTTTCCCCCAAACCCATGGCTGACGCCCACTTCTGCACAGTGTGGCCGCGGCATCTGGAAGGCAGCCAGGGAGAATCCTGGTAGGGGATACACGACGTGCTCTCCAATGTGTGTTCAGTCATCCGGGCTCTGTGCCCAACACAGAGCAGGCGATTTATAGTGCTTCTGTTATTCTTGTAACGTTTTTAAAAGCATTGCGTTTTCCCTTTTTGAGAAAGTTTCCTGGAAGTGCCACGCACCTCCCCAGAGCGCACTTGTTCCCTCTACCTTGCCCAGTTGTCCATACTTGATAACGAGGAGATTTATTTGCAACCTGCTCACGCCACAGCTGAAGCCCCTTTTTCGCAGACGTGTCTGGCAGCCCTGCCCATCAGGGACCATGCACTTGGGCCCGAATGGTTTCCCAGGGCTCCCTGGAGAGACGCAGCCCCGAAAAGCTCCCTCAAGCCCAGAGAATTGGCCGACCTGTGCACAGCAGCGGTGGCGGGACCAGAGGGACGAACATCGCCTGGAAAGTTCCGGTCGGCGGCTCTGAAATGACACGGCCCTTCCCAGGCCGAAGTCAGGCACCTCCTCTGCCAAGGGCGGGAGTCGGCAACAGCTTTGCTTTCTTATTATCTGTTTAATTTATCTGTTTTTTGCTTCTTACCCTCAGCCAAACAAGATGGTATAAAGATGCATGATTGGAAAACTCAAAGAATGCCAGTTTTATTTGTTTGTCTTTTAGCCATACTAAAAAAAAATTATGGGCTGAGAAAATGGAAATCCGAGTGAGTTAAAACCCCAGATTTTGCATATATTTACCCATGGGATCTTTGTCAATAATAATAATAATAATTTATGTAAGGTCTGCCACGTACCAGACAACATGCTAAGGCCTTTGCGATCATGATCTCATCCAGCATTGCAACAGCCTGTGAGGAATGCTCTATTTCCAGCCCCGCTTTACGGATGAGACAGGAAGCGACGGGCCCATTTCCACGCACTGAGGAAGAGCCGGAGGTGTGCTTTGCAGTCCAGGTGCACTCTCTGCATGTCACATCGCTGCCTTCTGACTGGCCTGGGCCGTTGCCGCAAACGTCTCCTGTGCCAACCTCTAATTAAGCCCATTGAAAATACTCCATTTGCCACATTTCCCCTAAGGGTCCGATAAAATATCTTATTAATTCTTATTTAACACAATGCGGCATTTAGCTAAATTCTAGCTTTATGTTCCAATTCTTTCAACCTCAGAGAAATGACGACAAAACTCACATGCTTCCCTGTCTGTGTTTTTGTCTGGGAGTTCAGCCAAATAATGTCTTTGAAGCTGAGGGAGAAGGGAATCCAAGAACAATGTTTGTTAGGAGGGGCGGGGGGGCAAGGGCAACATACGTAACCTAAACATCTGTACCCCATAATATGCTGAAAAAAAAGGAATAATGTTTGCTGCTTTGTTTATTTCTACCACAGACTGACGTGGCTATTTCTTCAAGGAATGTGTGTGCCCCCAGGAAAGAAAGGGCAGGGAGCGAGAGAGAGAGAGAGAAAGAGAGAGAGAGAGAGAGAGAGAGAGAGAGAGAGAGAGAGAGAGAGAGAGAGAGAAAACAGAGAGAGAGAGAAGTCCCTCACCACAACCTGTGTATTTTCAGAAATATTTATCATCAGACACCACAGCCCATTCACATTAAGGTAGAAACAAAACATTAAAGTCTGCACAGCACATATGTAGTTCATGAAGAGAAAAAGAATAGAGACTCGTTGCCGGCACCTCCCCTCCCTCCCACGTGGGTTCTCTGATCCCATCATTTCCGACCTGGGGCCTCTGGAGTTGTCCTCACCGAAGCCTTTAAAAGGGTTCTGCTCACTCGCACTTCAGAAATCTCTTTCGTAGACATCCTGCGGGAAGTTCCACCCTGCCCATACTGGTGACATTCTAGATTAATACACGGGACAGTAAGCAAAAATCAAGCAAGTTAGAATAAAGTATGGGCCATGGGGATAAGATGGATAATTTATAAAATCACAATGTTTATTGAACTTATCAGTTCAGAAGGCAACAAATGAGATGGAAATTTAAGGGATATACCAATCAGAACAAATTTAGATCTGCAAAAAGAAATAAATATCTATAAAAAGGATTAGAATGGAACCAAACGTAAATGACTTTGTTAACCATTCTAAAAGATAATTGTGTGAAACAGGGTAGAATCAAATTGTGCATATGTATAATGTACATACATTTGCATATGTGGATAGACACAATATACATATGTATATGGTATATATGGACATATGTACAATACATGTACATTGGCATATGTGCATATGTACAATAGTATATGTATAGAACATATGTAAAACTGAACTATATAGCAATTCACAAAAGATGAGCGAAAAGAATTGAAAATATACCGTTTAAGATTCTTGCAATACATGTAAAGTGGTATACTATTATCTGATGTTTGATTTTGATTATTGAAAGATGTATACTGTAGAACCAGGTAAAATATGAAAAAATTATGAATAATAAGCTAATATTGGAAATAAAATGGATTCATAAAATATACAGTTAATCTAAAAGTAAGCAGAAGAGAGGAAAAAGAAAAATATAGATAAGATAAATAGAAAATAACTAAAAATGTAATAGATCCAAAGCTAAGGATATCAGTAATCACATTAAATGCAAAAGATCTATACCAGCAATTTAAATACAGAGATTGTCAGATTGGATAAAAGATAAGACTCAATTATATGCTGTCTACAAGAATCAAAATAAACAGATTGGAAAAATGTATCATGTAAACACTAACCGAAAGAAAGATGACTGATTATGATAAAATTAAGCTCCGTCAATGAAGAATTTCATGAGAAATAAAGAAAGAAATTACATAATATAATAGGGTAAATTATCCAAAAGACCAAAACATTCTCAATGTGCATCCATCTATCAACAATGGTTCAAAACACATGAAGCAAAATTGGACATAATTGGTAAGAGGAGTAGACAAATTCACAATTGTCACCTGAGACTTCAGCACTCCTCTTTTGCTAATAGATAGCACAAGGAGAAAAAAACCAGTACAGATATAGTAGACCTTAGAAAACTATCAATCCACTAGTGCTAATTGTCATTCATAGAACGCTCCACCTAATAAAAGAATATACACATTTTTTAAGTGCCCTTAGAACGTTCATGAAGGTAGACCATATACTTTTACACAAAGCAACCTTAACAAATTTAAAGAAATGGAAATCAAAGTATATTCTCTGACCCCGATGGAATTGAACCAGAAATTAGCAGCAATGAAATGTATGAATAATTCCTAAAGATTTGGAAATTTAGGAACACACTAAGAAAGTCATCCCTGGGAGAAAAATGAACTCAAAAAATAAATCAGAGAAATTGTAATACTTGTCCTGTTTTTGATAAGAAATATTTGGGGTGGGGGGAATCCCCGAGAATAATCTGAATTAGAATGAAGCTCTGGTATCTAACCCTTCTGTACCGCCTGACCCCCCGGAGGAAGGAGACAGAAATCTAAGACACCGGAACGTAATCTAGAAGGAGACTTTCACATTTTGCTGGTGGCTGGGGACAGTGACTCACGCTTGTAATCCTAGTACTCTAGGAGGCTGAGGTGGGAGGATCGCTTGAATTCGAGAGTTTGAGACCAGCCTGAGCAAAAGTGAGACCCTGTCTCTACTAAAAATAGAAAAGTTAGCCGGGCGTGCTGGCTCATGCCTGTAGTCCCAGCTACTTGGGAGGCTGAGGCAGGAGGATTGCTCAAGCTCAGGAGTTTGAATTTGCAGGGAGCTATGATGAGGCCACTGCACACTAGCCTGGATGACAGAGTGAGACCCCGTCTCAAAGGAAAAAAACAAAAAACATTTCATTTTGCTGGTGACCACATCTACTCCAAAAGAAACAAACCTAAATCAACAACAGTCCTCACACCGGAGGCCCAGAGAGGCAAACATGGTAGGGAGGATGTGGGATGTCTTGGTGGTGGGTGTCATTTCTATAGTTTTTTTTTGCACTCATACATCCTGACGTTAGTTCTTAGTGTAGTTAAACCTTCTCAGTGAGCTAGAGAGAACCATCATAGCCTTTCTACAAATAACAGAGTTACACTATTGAAGCCGTTGTTTAACTCAGACTAGAGAGTTGTGAGTTACACAAATGTTACCAAAAGGCACATAAACCATTGAAACTATTTAAAAGTTAATAAAGTACTCATGGAAGCTGGATTCCTGTTGCTGAATGAATTTTCAAAACAAGTCACATTCGAGGGACATATTTCAATTACTAATGTTCCTAGTCAAAGCCCAAGAAATCTCTTAAATCATGATCCTCGTGAATAGAAGTGCAAACACAACTATAATTCATGATAATTTTCCACTGCTACAGATAATTGAGGGAATTAGATTTTATCGATACCTACAGCCATTTTCTGGGATATTTCTGATTTTCTCTTCAATTATTTCTTGCCTTTTATGATGGCAATCACTATATAAGTGTAAACAAAATGAGATTTAACATCTTTCCAGAAATAAGTCAAAGAAGTCGTGCTTTCTGGCGACCTTGCTCTTCAGTTCTTCCAGCCACACCCACCTGCTTGGTACACATCCTGCTACTTATTGTCTCGCTGTCTGGGTCTGGCTATTCTGCCTACATTAAATGTGCCTAAGCCCATCCTTACTGCCGCCCTCCGATAGGAAACCTGTGATTCTGCAACCCGAGCTAGTGCCTCTTTTCAGTATAGTTCCAACCACTACACTTGCTTTATTAAATTATCTTGAGCTATATAAGGGTTTGGATTCACTACCAGATTTTAAGCTCCTTGTGAGCAAGACAATGACAAATATCAATTTATTTTTGTGGAACCAATAAATAAATGTGTATCAAAAGCTGCGACCCACCAGCTCTGCTCCAGTGAACTTCAAACGGAGAGGGAAGAGGTAGACCCCATTTTTCACTTCCATTTCCTGCCTCCAAACCCCAATGTTTATCCACTTTCCCTGGCACTCACAGTTCTGCAAAATATTCTGCTCTGCTTTAACTTACATGAAACTCATGGAACCTGAAACTCATGAATTCCAAAGACTGAAGAGTTGTAGAAGGTGCTACTTCCTCATCTCCCTAGGTCGACAGCCACGCATGGTGCCCGATTCAAATCAACTCAGCGTTGCACCATACGATGTCCTCCGACTCAAAAGTGAAGAGTGTGTCTTTGTCTAGAACAATAATGTCAAATAGAAGTCATCCAAAAAGTGACATAACTTCTCAAAAGACAGTCTTTACCTGACCAGATATTACGTGGAATGAACTTATGCATTTTCTCTTCTTAATGATCATAATTAATGCAAGAGCCTTTACATTTTTTCCCCTCTGAACTATAAATCCAAGGAGCGTCACAGGCATGAAATCACACCTTGATAATTTTGCAGAGATGGAGATAAGGTTACAAATCCTTCCACTTTCCTTCTCGTCCTTCTTCTCCAGAAGTAGCACTTTTATGTTCATGTACCTGCTTCCTTCCCTTTTGATCTGCCACTCACCTGGTGTGCAGAAAGGGGATAGATGTTTTTTCTCTTTGGGCCTCAGTTAACTCATCTGAGAAAAGAAGATTCAACTTGCTATCGATAATTATTTTAAGAAGAAAATATCCAAAGAAATGCAAAATGTTTAGGATTCAGTAGTTGTTATCTATTATATTTCCAAAAAATGCATAGGAAAAAAATCACTTTCTTTTGAGGAATAGCATGCATGCCATAAACCACAAAAATCTTAAGAGAAAAATTCAGATTTAAACACCCACTTGACCACCACATGGATGCAGATGTAGAATGATGTAGTAGCCTGTATTGTATTTTACCTTTGATTTTTTAATAATTTGAGAATTATCGCCACTCTATTTCATCAGTAGTTTGTTTTTCTTGTAATCTCTTTGTCTGGTTTTGTCCAGGGTAATGCTTGTCTGATAAAATGAATTCAGAAGTATTTTCTCGCCTTCTACATTCTGGAAGATATTGTGTGCAATTCACATTATTCCTTATTAAATATTTAGCAAATGTACTAGCATGCCATTGGGTCTGGGTTTTCCCTTTTTGAGAAGTTTTTGTTCCCTTTCCCTTTGAATTACATTTCTTTGAATTATATAGGACTATTAAAGTCCTTTATTTCTGCTTATGTGACTTTTGTAGTTTCTGTCTTTCAAGGGCTTGGTCTATTTCATTAAATTCAGTAATAAAGTCGTTGGAAATATCCCACTATTTCACTAGCTCAATTTTCTCAAGGCTAGTCTACAAAGGTCAGGCCAAAGAAATGATGAGGAAAAAGCTTAACTCTCAGTGAATTATTTTTTCTTGAGATTACTGGGTGGAACTTGCTATTAACTAAACTCTTTTATACTTTTTATGAGATCTGCACAATCAATCAAAAATTCTTCTTCCAGAATTCTGTTGATATACACACACATTTTTATTCATGACACAATTTGACAGCTTTATTGAGGCATTCTTGACGTTAAAATTGTTATATATATTTAAAAGTACAATTTCATAAATTATGATCTATTCATACACTTGTGAAACCATCCATCATCACGACCAAGATAACTAACATGTATATCAGCCACAAAGAATTCCTCTTATCCCTTTGTATTTTATATATATATATATATATATATCCTGTTGTTTCTGTTTCATTTGAGAACCCTTACTAATCCATATAGTGTGTACTCTTTTTTGTCAGGCTTTTTCAGTCAGTATAATTATTGAGAGATCTACCCCTGTTGTTTGGCATATCAGTAACTCATCTCCTTTTGTTGCTAAGCGGTTGTATTGTATGGGTGCATCATAATTTCTTCATCAATTCACTTGTCGGAGGCCATTTGGGTTCGACTATAGCATATGAAGCTCCTATCAACATTTGTGCATGTGACTTTGTGAGAATGTAGGTTTTCCTCTTCTTGGATAAATATCTAAGAGTGTCATGACCAGTAGCAAAGTGTCCAATAGCTCACGAAACTTGCATTTACAGAATTACTCCCAAAGGCAGGCTAATTTTTGAAGGCAGAATGCTGGAGAGGAAGCTGTCCCTGGGGGTGCGACTACGTGCGCCAGGAAACCTGGAAAGCAGAGGAAACTTGGCATTTTGAAAGATAAATGCAGAGGTGACGTTGTCATCTGTAAGATTCCATCCCTAAACCGATCGAAGGTGGGCGATTCTGTATCATTGATGCGGTGAGACTTGCGAGATGTCAGAGCTGAGATGCTGGAGACAGAAGCGGGGGAAGGGAGACCACAAGGGCTGGAGCTCAGGGGTGTTTAATCGAAGGGAGCTGTGCGGGGTGAGGTGTTTATACCGCAGAGATGACCCCGAATCCTCAGAAGACTGGAGAGAGGAACTCAGCAAAGGGATCTCTAGCGGCCCAGGAAAGACGAACAATCTGACCTTGTCTCCAAGGAGACATTGACGAATGGTCTGGTTCCAAATATCTTTAGCGTGCTTGTCACTTTGCTCAGCATCACATTTGCACCAAGGGAGCATTTGGTTGACTGCAGGCAGAAAATATACTGAGCTAGCAGGTCGGGATGACGTGATGAAGCGCGTCCAGCAGGGGCGCATAATTCTGCAAAGCAGGAAGGGCGCCGTGCATGGTGCAAAGGGAAGTGTGTGTTCAGGGGGCAAAAACGGAACAAAACCGCTCTACGTACTTCACAGCTTCCTCCCTGCCCATTTTTTTCCTTCTTCCTCTGAAACTATTTTAATATCGTTTTCAGAGCTGTGAGAGCTCTTGATCTTATTGGAAAATGTTCGGCCGTCACCTTTGAGCTATTTCGCAATCTGTCAGCTGTCAATAACTGATCATTATTTTCCATGGACCAGACGAAATCTTGCTGCGAGGCTGGCACGTTTTACCATGGGAGTCTCCCTCCTTTGATTCCTTGCACTTTACCATTTCTCGTTTCTTCCTCCTGCATTAATCAGAAAAGTCTCTGGGTTGTTTTGTTTGCATTTTAACCCAAGTACTCAGGTGTGGAGTGAAAGCTCTAGACTGTCTGAGACTGAGCCTTTTTCTTTTGCTTTCAAGCTGCGAACAGAGGGGGTGAGCATTTAATTACCAAACAAGTTTTGGCCAAGGGAAGAATATTCCTTCTTCGGGAGGAGGAGGAGAGGGGGAAGGTCCTACAGCCCTTCACAGCCTGGGCTTTCCTCACCCCACCAATGTGACTGAGCCTCTGAATTTCCTTTTTTCTCCTTTTGTAACAGAGAGAATGGCCTGCGGGGGCGGGGAGGGCAAACCACCAAGATGTTTCTGTCTCTTTAAAACTTCCCAGACTCTTTTTGGGAACTGTGGCCTGGCTTATATCCCTGCCTGGAGCAGGGAGAATGTCTTTTGTTCTTTGTGTTACAGGAGACAGCTCAACCATCCCAAACGTGGCACTGGCCTCCCAGGTGGGCAGAGGTCACAGGCTTTGTCTTTGGCAGAGACAGGATGATTAGAATCTTTAGCCACAATAGCCTGGAACTGAGGGCCCTCCCTTTAAAAGCTCTGTATTTCTGCTTGTGTTCAGGAAAGTTTGGATTTTGAGACGAGAGTCTACCATTTCTCCTCCTTTGCTGGCAAGGTAATAAATTTCTCTTTCCTTCTCAAACCACTTGTTCTCATTCTTCCTACGTGGCCTCGAGGACAAGTTCCAAGCTTTCGGTAACACTTTGAATGTAGAATTTAATTAGCTAATTACCCCTTCCAAAAGGGTAGCCAAAATAATCACCATAATAGCAATCTTCCAAATACAGCATCTCAAAAATATCATTTTCTCACAATATTTCATAAGTAATGGACAGCTTTTGAGGGAAAGCATCATTAGTTCATAGACTTAAGGTAAAGAGTCTATAACTCAGCTAAATTTTTTTGTCATTAAAGTAGTCACACTGTTTCACATTATTACTGAAAGACATCTTCAATTTTCAAATTTTGTATTGTGGTAAAATATGCATAACATAAAATTTACCATTTTCACTCTATTAAAGTGTATGGCTGAGTCGCCATAAGAGCATTCACTTTGTTGTGTGAGGTTCACTTTTGAACAGCGATCACTCTCTTGTGTTTCTCAAATTAGAATATATTTCACTTTCCTCCTGCAAAGGGGTAGCATGGATTGGCCAATGTTCATGCAAAGAACAGAGTGAATTACTGTTCTGGGCTCCTGTTTAACAAAACCTGCAGTAAGGAGAAGCGGCAGCACATGAAATCCCGTGGGGGAGGAAGGATGGAGCATGGAAAACTCTTCCCCATGCTGGACCAAAGGCCAACGTCCAGGACAACCCCAGGCTGGACCTTAGACGGTCAGCCCATTTCTGAGCCTGCTTCATGTTGTGAAAGCTCATCACGGATTCCAAAGCATCAACACTTTCTCCTTGGAGAGGGGCCAGCCTGACAGCCCTGTGCCTACTGCTTTTATTTGTGATAAACTCCCTGGGGCCTTTCTCAAACTGCAAATTTGGATCTTTTCATGAAGAACAAAGTGGCTGTTCTGGAAGAGATGCTTTGCCAGGCGTCTGCAGGACCCTAAGATGCGTTTTGTTCCAGAGCGAGTAGCACTTGGCCCCATCAGCTCACCAAATGGTTTCATCTTTTCCTTGTAACAGTTCATTCTTTCTTACCTTTGTAGGGGGCAAAAAAAAGGGCTTCAGTGCAAAACCACGTACTGTTTAGAGCAGCGTTCAGCACACATTTTCCATAAAGGACCAGGGAATCAATATTGCAGGCTCTGGAGACCACGCCGTCTTTTATGCAACTCTGCGCTGTGTGTGAGAGCAGCGTAGCTGATGCGTACGCAAGCAGCACGGCTGGGTTCCAGTAAATCTTTATTTACAAAAACTAGTGAGGCTGGACTTGGCCTGTGGCTTTAGTTTGCTAACACCTGGTTTAATGATAGCAGCCAGGTTATCTAATTCCGAAGCAACATTTCCTTTGAGCTATTTTACAACCCATAAATTGTAGATAATGGATAACAATGCAAAGTAATTTTCATAGATAAGAAAATAAATCCCTTCCAGTGGAGATCCAAGTAACTTCCCTCTCCTCCATGGGCAAAGCCAGTTTCAAATCTATGTGAAAATTCATTTCATGTAAGCTCACTTCCTATACATTCTCTGGCTTTTCCTCTGAACTGCTTACCAGGTCTCTCATTCAAAGCTTTATGTGGCCCCTCATGAATGAGGTAAATGATGTATTTATTTTATTTCTCTATGAGGGTCATGATCTTATCCACATCTTAAAAATTATCCATTAACGTATAAATTATCCTATACACTGTCTGCTGAACAATGTCCGTTCACGAGTGTTAGCAGGTGATGAGTTGTCTGCCTTCTCTCATCTTTCCAATGTGTGTCTAACGCCTCCTCCTTACGTGGGAGCTTCTCCCTTCTGAAGCCAAAGCCCCTAGGACCCCTGCCCTCCTACCAAAGAGCCAGTGAGGTGGGTGAAGACTCAGCCTAGGACCTCCAGCTACCACCAACCCCCATGTGGCTGTCCGGAGTAATAGTCACTGAGAATAATCAGGCACTTGGTGCGTTCCAGGGTCTGGACTAAGCTTTCACATGCATTTTCTCGTCTAATCCTCGTTGTGGCACAAAGGGGAGATGTTGCAAATGGGAAAACTGACTCAGAGAGGTCAAGTGACCTGCCTGTGATCACACAGCTGCTGAGTGGGGTCTGAATTTGAAGACCCCAGGCTCTTAACCACGGAGTCATCCATCTGTCTTTCTCAGCCCAGTGTCTTCTTTTATAAAATGGGTACTCATGTCTCTATTCTGTGGGCTTCACGGATGGATTAAATGACATAGAGACTATACCTGACACAAAGGCTGGTCCAGTGTTGTGCTCCCTCTGGGACCCCAAATGTGCGGCTCCTGGCACAGAGCAGGTGAACTTTCCACATGCAGACACGGAATCCGCAGAATGTGCTGCACAGTTGGTAGGTGCTCGTTCACTCAAGTCAACAGTGGACATGTTGAGCTCCGAAGCCACGCCGGGCGATATTCTACCCCACAGCCCGTCAGTTTCCGTAATTTGGAATCGTGAGTCTCCATCACTGTGAGCATTGACCTGCCTGGTTCCCAGAACCAGAATATGAAGTTCAGTTGGCTTACTACTGATGCAGAATAAATTCTGGGGAAGAGGTATTGCTATTCAAGAGACATTGTATAACAATTATCCTGTTTAGAATCACCGACGGAGAGACTGAACTCAGAGACAACTCTAGAGCCAGAAGAAAAGAATCCGGATCAAATCAATCTCTGCCTAAGCTTTTTTGTTCCTCCCAGGACAGCACAGTAGGCTATATCGAAAATGCACTTACAGTCATGATAGCAGCCAAGCTTATAAAATCCCCTGTGGGGACACAGTTGCCTCCTTTTATTATAATATCTGGGATATGATCAACTAAAGCAGCAAGCAAATTGTATGCCCTGTCAATCAAAGACAAGGCAACCCATAGTATATCGATGTCTTGTAAATTTGCTAGCCATACATTTTATTTATGGAACTTGGAATATTTCTACCCACTCCCTTCTTGTTTTCCTTCCTTGTTTTTCCTTGCCTTTGGCATGTGTGTTACTTTGGAGATAAAAATAGCATTGCTTATTGGGAGAACTTGGAAAATCTATAAGTGGATGAAAATATGCTTTTCTAAGGCAGTGACTTTTCATGGCCGTACAATCGACTCTCCAAGTGGTTGTTAACGGCAGACACGTGGACGCACCATGAGGTGAGTTTACTGCGCACACCAGCAGGCTTTCCAACGGGTGGAAAATTAGAAAGAAACAGCCCAGGTTAGTCAACACCAACTTTTCCAACGGCTCAATACCAGTTGACTTTGATGGATCCCTGGGCTCTGCGTGACTCAGCTACATGTTTGCATTGCATCATGCCTGAGCTGTTAAAAGAGCTGTACAATTTCTACTCAGGCCCAAGATTATGAAACAGGCTATGAATTTATGCTTTTGTTGCTAGGGTAATTTATGTTTCTGCTGTTTTAATAACCTCATCACACAGAGGCAATCAGAAGCAATGTGGCACCTCTACATAATTCAACCCCAAACCATTCGTAACAACTCACGGTGCCGTTTGAAACATTGCATAAGGAAATTAAAAGCAAATAGAAATAAGTCATCTGAAGCCTGAAACCCATAAATATTTGAGCGGGGAGCATAAACACTCCAAGAAATATCTTTGATATTAGGAACAGATATTTCTAATAAATGGTGCAGAACAATAACATATTTTAAAAGAAATAACTTTGAGACATTTTTTCTCTCTTCAAAAGAAAAACAGAAAACACCTGCTTTCTAATGATTAAGGTATAACATAAAATGAAGTTTTACAGGTGTCCTGTATTTTTAATCTCGATCACTTGACCACAGATATTAGCTCTGGCCTCAGCCACCGCTGCAGACCCCTGCCCTGCAAACGCTGGCCCCATCTGTGTTCTCACCGTTCTTTTTGGTCTGAGATTTTTGAATGTTCCTTTTTCTAGTCCAGTGAAACGTTTTTTTCCCTAATTTAGCAGCCATCAGGTGAAGAATTCCCTTTAACTTCGAAACTCCCTTGATTTACCATTTTAGGTGGGAAAAGCACAACCTCGAAGATGCATGGTAAAGGGATAAGAAAACAGGGGAAGCTAAACTTTCTGCACAGAGAGGTGTATAAAGATATGCGAATTAGGAATAACAGGAATAGCAAAGAAATAAATAAGTAAAAAGGAGCTGGAAAAAGAGGGAGCTAAGCAACTGAAAATGATGACTGATGAGAAATCCCCAGTGGGGTCACGGCAGGACTTCCTCCCCCTTTTATAGGGCTGAATAACATTTTATACACACACACACACACACACACACATATACATACACGAACACACACAAGATACAATATGCACATTATATATATATAATTTATACATATGTAATTTCTTATCCATTCACTTGCTCACAGACATTGGGTTGTTTGTTTCCATGTCCCGGTTCTCGTGAATAACGCCGCAATAAACATGGGGGTCCAGGTATCTCTTCCAGATCCTGATTTTTTCTCCTTTGCATAAATATTCAGAAGTGGAGTTGTCAGATCTTAGGGTGGTGAGAGAGTAGAATGACGGTTTCCAGGGGCTGGTGAGAACTGAGAAATGGGCGGATGTTGGTCAAACAGGACAAAGTTTCAGTTCTGCTAGGTTCTGAACGTCCAGGGCACAACCGCGTGATCGCAGTTGATAACAGCACATCGTGTGCTTGAAATTCGCCAGGAAGGTAGACTCAAGTGTTTGTCCTACACTCACATAAACAGTGACTATGCCGGGGATGACTTTGATTAGGGTGATCATGTCACAGTGTACACATATATCTAAATGTCACTTGTATGCCTTACATGTACATAATTTTTATTTGTCAATGATGCCTCAATAAAGGTTTAAAAACTATTTAAAAAATAAAGACGTGCTGCTAAGTTGAGGTGAGAGGGAAGAGGAGGAGTGAATGGGGGGAGAAAAGGGTGAGTTTCTGGAACGCAGGAGGAGAAGAGCAAACGTGGACGTCCCTGGGAGATCATCCCGCTGGGAACCGAAGCCACCAGCTAGCGGTGCTTTTACAGAGTTTCTGTTTGTTTTCCTCCGTTTATAAGAAAGAAAAGGATTAAATTTATTAAATTTATACCCAAGTAATTTAATTTATTTTCTGGGCTTAGGAAATTAAAAAGCAAAACTCTCACGAGGAAGTTTCACTCCAGATTTGCAGTCCCTGAGCCGCAATTCTCGGCGGAAGCCGGCGGCGGCTCAGCAAGGACTTGGTACCACGGCACAGAGTCTCTGCAAGTCATTAACGCACTTCAGTTCTGACCCTGTCATTGCTAGAACTCATCAAAGCACAGTGAGACCAGAGAAGTGAAATGAAATCACCTCTTCTTTTCTCTGAATATCATGTAATTGACATAAAACATCTGCACCCAGAAGCCGGCCAGTGCCCGCACTCCTAATCACTTCCCAGAAAAGTCCCACAGCCGGGCTCCGAGCAGCGACGCCCACAGGGAGTGTGGCCTTCTGCACGTGACATGCCCTCCAGCAGGGGACCTGGGTGCAGCCACAAGGGGTGATGGCTACTTCCAGTCTTTCTCTACCTTGCTCACATCTTGGCAAATGATCTCACTTTTCTTCTTGAGCAACCTAACAGTAATGAGAAGATGAACAGCACATGGGGAAAGAAACCCCACAGGCAGAGGCTGTAAATACTGTGGATTAGCAAGACCACAGGACCAGAGAGAGACTCAGGCGCTCAGCATGGATTTTGAACTAGTGACAGCTCCTCACGCCCCTGCCTTGCAGGCTTCAGCAAGCTCCTGGGACGTGGACACTGTCACCTCTGGTTTGCTCTCTGCGGACTGTCCTGTCCCCTCCAGGGGTTTCAGAGACCAGCTCTCAGCAGAACCTCCATCTCTTGGACCGAGCTCTGAGATGACATGAAAGAACCCTGTGATTCAACCTGTGTAGGCCATTAGTCTGTCTTCTTTTGAAAAGTATCTGTTCATTCCTTTTGCCCCCTTTTTAATAGGATTGTTTGATTTTTTTCTTGTTGATTTTCCTGAGTTCTGTATAGACTCTGGTTATCAGCTCTTTGTCGGATGTGTAGCATGCAAATATTTTCTCCCGTTCTGTAGGTTGTCTGTTTGCTCTTGTGATAGTTTCCTTGGCTGTGTGGAAGCTTTTTAATTTGATCGGGTCCCATTTATTTATTTTTGTTGTTGCTGTGATTGCTTTGGGGTCTGCTTCATAAACCTAACCTAGGTAATTTGAACTGAGAGAGAGAAGGAGAGAGAAAATCTAGTAGAACAGGACTTGGTACCCTCATCCCTGCTGAGCTGAGCTGGTCTGGGGGGAGAGAAGAGAGAATTCCTGCTCTCTTGGTTAACTCCGCAGCATTGCACCTGGGGACACTCAGCACCTACTGTCCTGGGAGCTCCATGGGCCTAAGGTCTGGCTGGGGTGGGAAGAGCCACATTGAAGGAACCCCTCAGATGGTAGACAGGAAGAAAACCGGGCCGGGTTGGGGGAGCCCTCCTGCCCTGAATACTTTTGGGGTCTCAGAGAAAGAGCTTTGCCACGTGGGACACCCAGCACAACATGGTTCTCTTCCAAAAATGAAATCTGCTCCTCCAAGCTTCATTACCAAAATCCCTGAAAATACAGATGGGCCAGAGATAAAAACTGAAGTGCTCATCCTCCCTGAGATAACCACTGAACTATTAGCTCTCACGTATGTCTACATTTACACACACACGCACACGTGTGTGCCTACACCTGTGCACATACCTTTGCATATATGAATACAAATGTCTACACACACATTAAATAGGTACATAATAGATGTTTAAGCAAAAAACACGAAACCTCATTTTTTTATTAAAATGATATTGTGAACATCTATGAAATATTATCTTTTTGTTTTTCAGATATTCACTTTCTCTTTGCAGTAGACAGAAATGGACCATGGTCTCTGTTCCACGTGATTTTAGAACGTGCCTCCTGCTCGAGTCCTGACCCACTGATTTGGGGCTTCGTCATGTGATACTCTTGGCCCCCATACATGGAATGTAAGCCGTGACACCATAACCAAAACTGTAAATATCCTTGTGTGTGTGCCTCGAGGTCCTTCCACCAGCCGCCATGATGAAAGCCACCTGGTTAGCTGCCGGGCCAAGGAAGAGGCACAGCAGGCAGCATGCGGGGCAGAACCGACCCCTGTTCAGCCATCACACAGACCCTCAAGCAAGAAAAGAACATGCTTGTGGTTGGAAGCCGCTGAGATTTGGAGATTTTCTCTTATGCAGCATTATTGTAGCAACAGCAGGAATCATGTCAATTAAAACAAAGTATCGTTTTTGAAGCTATGGATAATGGCACAGATACATTCTTTGGGGCCATACTAATAAATTTCTGTAAAGAGTGTTAAGTGCTCCTCACAGCGCCGCCATAGAAAGTAATCAATTGCTGTCACTTCTGTTAAAAATTGTACCCGGATGTATGTCACCAAGCCTTATTGTTGAACATCTAGGCATTTCCCATATTTTAATACTTTAAACAGCTGTTACACTCTTCTGTTTGTTAACGATGTTGGGCATGTACTTATTCCCTTGGGATAAAACCCCTTAAGCAGAATTTCTGGTTAAAAGCAGTTACATGCTGTTAAGGGTGCCTTATTTTGTGAAACCTGGCTGGGATTGGTGATAGCTAGCACTTCTCTTCTGTGATTGATGGAAAAGTAAGAGACAAGCATATCTCAACGCTGGGCATGGTCAAAAATTCTGTGATTGGAGAAAAATAAATTATCAAGTCCTTTTCCACCAAGCATATATCAGGCATCATTCCAATTTCCTTTTTTACTTATTGTTTATTTACTTGTTTATTTAAGGCAAGCACAAAAATGAGGTTTACTGAGGAGAGAAGGATAGGATTATAGGGCAAGAGCAAGACATAGGTTTACAGAGCGTGATACATACGCCACAGATGACGACCGGACCCCTTGTCACAGCAAGGGGAGAGCAAACGGAAGGGCGCAGAAAGGGCCTGGTTATGGTCTGCATCTTGTTTTATGGCGCTCAGATTGGGACCTCCCTGGTGGCTCGGACGTCACCGTGGAACCACTTTGGACGGTTGAGAGCTGCATGACCTGAGTCTTACTGCCCATGCAGATCTCCCATGAGCCTCTCTGACAGCCCATTGAGGGAATGAATCGAAGCAGCACCCACTTTCGTCCCTAGGAGACCCGGAATCCCACCATTTCCTTTTCAGTTGTTGGAAAATTCACCGACTGAGCTAATGCAGCCAAGGAAATACACGCGCTCTCCAGGTCTCTTTTCAAGAGTATAAACAGGGCTCACTCCCTTCCATCAAATGGATTGCTCTCAAGAGTTCTACCAGACTGACTAGAGTTTGTGCATCCAAGCATAATTGCTACTTTATTTTTAAAAAAACCCCTCTTGTACCTGATATGGAAAGGAAGGAATAGTACTTAAAGTAGTAAGGTTATTTGTAACTCAGACTAATTATTTTAATAGTTTTGTTTGAAAAGTGTGTTTGCATAAATGAAAGGGAGTGTTGGCTTTCAGTATATCACATTTCAGGGAACAATGGATTCCTTTTTTGAAGTGAAATGTCATCTGTTTTTCTACAGAAGAGAGGCCTCCGCAGCTGAGCTGGGAAACTAGCTGCTAAAATAGCAGGAGGGAGGGAGCTGCCGGTACCAGAGACAGGCTGGCCGTTCCATTCAGTTCCACCCGTATTTATTTCCGCGCAGTTGTGGGTGGGGGTTCAGCTCAGCCCCGCACCCTCTTCTTTTACCCTTTTGGCAAAATGTGGAGACGAGTCCTTAGGGTGGACTCCAGTGCGTGGGGAGTAAATTTCTGAAAAGCAAAGGCTGTAACCGGGAACATTCCCAAAGTCACGCTTCCATTATGTAATTGGACTTGCTATTTTAATTTGTTTCTAGACCCCCAAGGTAAGGCTTCACTGGGTTCAAATGTTAGGGGGAAATGAATTCCTATTTTAGTCATTCCTTATTGATTAATTCAGTAGATATATTACTTTATTGAGCATCTTCTGTGCCCCGGTATTGTCCTGAGCGCTAAGCTTGCAGGGGGGATGAGAGACAAAGTCTCTGCCTCATGGCGCTTCCCTTCTAGATGATGAGGCAGACAGTAAATCAGGGGGAAAGAATGCTGTGGTTTCAGAAAATGTCAAATGTGGCAAATATTTTTAAAAATAAATATTAATAAATAAATCCAGGTGAAAAGAGAGAGACTCTGAGAAAGGAGCGTTGTTCCAAACCGAATGCCAAAAACGGCTCCTCTGAGAAATGGTATTTGAATAGAGACCTAATTGAAGTCATGAGAGAGCCCCGCAGAGACCACGGGGAACAGCATTCCAGGCAGAGGGCACAGAGAACGCAAAGGCCGGGAGGTGTGAATGCGCCGGTGCACCCCCAAGAACAGCAGGCAGCCTAGATTGATAGAATGTAAGGCCGGAAAGGCCACCGGGACCAGGGACACAGGACCTCGTAGACCAGAAGTACTCATTTGGATTTTACTCAAAATAGAATGGGGAGTTTTGGGGGAGGGGTGTAAAACGATGTGGCCGACGCCCTATAAAAGTCACCATACAGGTGATTGGAATCACCTCTATCACGGACAATCATGTCCTATTTTGTGAAAACACCCAGCTCGATGTCCGGAGGGAGAACTTGGCCTTTATCATTTTTATAAACCTATTATAAAGTTGAATTGTGTTCCGATGGCAGAGTAGTGGAATAACACGAATTCAGACTTGGCGTAACCTTCAGGGCATCCAGCATAGCTCATTCCCGTACGAAAAAACTATTAGTTCGTCTAACAGTCAGCGCCCTGCCACTGCTTACAGCTTTTCTGAAAGTGGAAACTCTGTGCTTCACAAAGACACCTCTGTCCTGTTGTATGTCTAACTATTTTCTTCAAATAAATATTAAGGAGTGAAATCAGGGGAATAAATAGCGCTCAATTAGACTTAGACCCGCATTGCCACAGTGTTCTCTAAAACACTTAGGCTATGCAAATGCCCTTTTCAACCTGCTCTAGCAACAAAGTTATTTTCCATTTTTAAAAATTATGTTCCAGGCTGAGGAGTAAAATGTAACATGTTGAAGTTTTGTTTAGTGTTTTTTTTAATTAATAATGAAGTTGAATATTTTTCTAAAATATATATACACACACACACACATATATACATATATATATATATATATATATATATATATATCCTACATTATATTATTTGCATTCCTGACTGGCCTTTTCCTAACCTTAACCTCTTTTCCTGTTATTAAAGTGTCTGTGTTTATATTGGTTGATTTATAAATGCTCTTCATATACTAAGGATGTAAATGTCTTGTCTTCTGTTTTACAATTATTTTCCCAGTTTTCATTTGCCTTTTAGTTTATTTACAGTGCATTTTAGTAAACTGGAGTTTTAAAACCTTGTGTAGCCACATACGTAAGTGTTCCTTTATGGCATATTAACTTTCTTTTAGAATGGAAAAAATGTTCCTGTCTATATATCAGATAAACATGCACCCTCTATTTTTATGTTTAGTAAAATGGATTTTCACAGTGATGGATTAAGTTTTACGTTTCTTTTTGTTCCTGGGAATTTCTTTTTCTAGCCCATGATGTGGTTTTTCTCTCATTTAAGCCACTCCAGGAGGCACCGGTCGCCTCAGAAAGAGCAGGGTGGTGAAAATGGAAAAATGACGGAATGACAGAAGCTGCGTGTCCCTAAGGAAAGACCGTTTTCTGCTTCCTGCCTCCCGCTGGCCCCGAGGACCCCAGGGCTGGGAGCAGGGCAGGACAGAAATGTCACGGATTCCTGTGCTCAGGGGCTCTGGGCATGCACGGGCTCGCTGTGTCCCCGGCTACGTGGGCATTCTGGGCGGATGGTCCCAAGGTGATGCATGGACTGTCCTCTCACCTGTGTCATGACCGGAGCTTCCGAATGTCTCATGTGCCCACGGTGTGCGCAGGGCAGGCTGCGAGCGAGCCCAGGAGATGCCGTGGCAGAGACTGGGGGGGGAGACAACAGCTCCAAGCACGTGGCGCCCACCCCAATTTCTGCGCGCTCTGAAAGCCCCTGCACACGTGGCCACCGGCCCTGGCCCCTGCGCTGACCGAGAAAACCCCACCTGGAATTACATTAAAATCTGTGCTGCTCTAAAGCGTGAACGTTACAAATAAAAATGAAGTAATAGAAGAATAAAGGGGCATTTCTTGAACATCTGAATTTAGGGATTCATGTTTGTATCCATTAACTTATTTTATGGTGTGTGTCTGTGTGTGTGTGTGTGTGTGTGTTTGTGTGTGTGTGTGTGTGTTGCTCTTTAAGTCAGCGAATTTATGTCTGAGGATAATGCAAGGTAAAGATTTAGCATTTTAAAAAATTAATTCTGTATACCTTGTAAGCTGGCTTTTCAACATTTATAAGTGTGTGTGTGCATGTGTGTGTGTGTGTGTATGTGTGTGTGTGTGTGTGTGAGATCTACCACGAAATGGCAATGGCACATTTATTGTGTTTCAAACTCTAATAAAATTCTAATAAATCCCGAATCTGTTGTCTCCAGGCATTTTATTCCGTGCATGGTCTTGTCTGTGTTATTCCAGGGGCTTCAGATGGTTTCAGGTCATTACTGCAATCTGGTGATATGCTACAGGGTTAGGCAGAGGAACTCTCTCGAACAAGAACTTCTTTCTCAATATCTTCTTGGAATTCTTGCGCACCTGGAAATTTCTTGTCCTAATTTTGATTTTATGAAATGGTTTGCATGCAATTTTTTTCCCTTTACTACACAGACCTTACAATCCAGGATTATAGTATGTTTTCTTTTATCGTCTTCAGTACAGCTTTATAGTTTCACTTGTGTGGGTTCTGCACATCACTTACAGGGTTTGTTACTAGGGGATGGATGCTTTTGTATTTTCTGCTTGTTGTTTTCGTCCGTTGTTTGCTTATTTGGTTGTTATTTTGCCATTATATTGGGAACGAGATAAGGCCCATGTCCACCCCAGCAAAGGAAGTTCATGGCTGTGTCAATTTTTCTATGTATTTGATGAAATTATTTTAACAGCCTTTATTTTAGGTGTGGGGGATTGTTCCTCAAATATCTGTGTTGGCAGCGTGACGCTCAGTAATCAAAGTCTATCTGCAAGTGGCAAAATTTATCCTAAGCAGCAGTGACAGCGTCCCCCACAGAAAGGGACGAACACAGAACAGCTCAGCCTCTGAAACAAAGGCAGGGACAATAATGAGCCACCTGCCACACCTGGAACGGAGCCATGTGCTGCCAGCATCACTATGGCCTTTGATCCATTTTTAAAAATTAAGTTGGAATCTATCTTTATAATGGAAAAAGGAACTTCAGGGATACGAAAAAAATTCCCTACAGATAAATAAATTGTCTCCATTTTAATTGAGTTTCTTTTTCCTCGTTGTCCAAAGTGTATTCATTAATTCATCCATTTCCTCTGTGAAGGAAGGACAGTAACATGCGCCCATGTGTCTGTGTGTTCTAAGCCCGGGGAGACTCAGTCTCTGTTCCATAATTAGCAGTGGTACCTCAAGCTAACAACGGTCAAGTTTTCTGCATGGTCCAGTGGGACCAGAGTCCAGAGTGTAAAATTATTTCCACACTGAGAATAAATGGGTTTTCTTCTCTTAGCAGGACCTAAAAAAAAAAAATCCCTTGGGAAATGACTGTTAATCACTCAAACGTTTCTCTCCGGCACTTGTTTGATTCATGTTCTATAAAGAGAAAGCATTCCCTCGTAGTGAATAACCCTGCGCACCCCCTTGAAACATGTGGAACTCCATAAAAACTCCCTTCTAAACCAGAAGTATACTATTTGACAGTTGTACCACTCTACCTGACCAGGATTGCACTCAATACTTTAGAAATGTGACTGTATAATGTTTCAATAATAAAGATTTAAAAATATTAAAAACTAACCACTGCAGGAAAAAATAAGATTGAAACTTTCCTTCTGTCTTGGCACAATTTGGTGGTCCTCCAAGGATATAAATTATCTCAGAATCCCTAAGCTGTATTTAGTATCCCTCCTTCAACCAACCACAGCACCCTGTGTTTAATTTTAGCAGTATTCAAATGTATCAGAATCATCTCTTTATATATTGGCCTTCGCTTATAAAATAAGATCATTGAATAATATTTCACTATATGAATATATATTTTGTTTAATCATTCAACAGCTGATGGACATCTGGGCTGTTTTCCCCTTTCGCCTGGTGTTAGTGGTGCTACAGTGAACATCGGTGTACAAGTTTTTGTTTGAATACGGGATAGAATGTGGATGGACCTGACAAACATTATGCCAGTGAAGGAAACCAGACACAAAAGGTTATGTATTTTGTTTATATAAATATTTCGTTTATATAAAATGTCCAGAATAGGAAAATCCATAGACATAGAAAGTAGATTAGTGGTTGGGTTCAAAGGATAGTTTGATGGGTACAGGTCTTCCTTTGGGGATGATGAAAATGTCTTGGAGCTATATGGATGTGATGGTTGCTAGGCACTGAGAGTATACTAAAAACCACTTAATTACTCACTTGAAAATGGTTAATAATTTTATATCATGTGAATGTTATGTTAAATATGTGCACGCATACATATATAAGAGACAGAGAGAAAGAAAAAAAGGATGCGTTATTTACTTCTAAATCTCCATGGTCTATCTCAGTCTCTAAAACGCAGAAGCCATTCAAGAGAAGTTCGAAGTAAATTACAGGAATTAGAATTAGATCATTTATCAAATCCACTTCAGGTCTGATATTTGATACTATCTATTCAGTAATGACCAAAAAAGGAGCCAGTTATTCTTAATTCCAGGTGTGTGAAATGTCAGGCTGCTGGCTCCAGTTTAATTCACAGGACAGCCACCTTTGGTAAAAGTTCCCCATGATTTATAAAACCTGCTTATGGTACGTGAGGGTAATTCATCACATCTAACTCAGGTGGCTGCATTTCTCCTTGGGGCTGGGAGAAACGGCACATAGAAGGCATGCAGCCTATTTTAGATTTTGGGAACTTAAATTCTCTTACCCGACGACATCCTCTGTCTGAAGCCCAGAGACTCTGCTCTTGGATTTTGCTGTCGGGTGATTGACATGTCCACACGGGCTGCTTGGACTTGGAGAAAGGTGGCGGGGAGAGGTGGTCGGCATTAGAAAGGATAACGACACCCACTTTCTCAGCAGACAAACCCTGAATAATCAGTGGCATGACAGCAGGAAGATTTATTTCTTGAGCAGGCCTGCTGTGAGCTGGCTGCCCTCTCCCACCGCGTTGCTCCTGGGGTGACCAACCTTGCCACGCTTCCCAGGACTGTCCCGGTCCTTGCATTCAAAGTTCCACATCTCAGAAAACCCCTCTCCCAGGACAGAAAGCCTGAGTGGATTTGCAGTGTCATGCGGATCTATTGAGCCAAGCATCATTGTAATACGGACTTGGTAAGAGTACATTTGGCTGGATTTAGTTTAAAAACTACATAAGAGAAGAGAAGGCTGTCCCCAAGGCCACAGGCAGTTTTGAGAACCATCTCAGTGTTGAGGTCCAGTAAGGCGCATCCCTCATCCCCACTGGCACAATAAACTCATCTCCAAATGCTTTTGTTTCTGTTTAATTTAGGGCAGGATAGCAGGCCCGATGTATCAGCTACAGCCATTGTTTCCTGCAGATTAATCAGAGGCAGGTGACGACCAAATGGGGCCATTCAGGGATCTTGAAACCATAATTACACTGATTTCAAGAGAGATGATTTAATTAAGCAGAAACTTCCATTGTTTTCTTCCTTTGTCAAAAGCGTCTCACATGTTTGCTTGCAAAAACCCACAGATGGGATGAGCTCTTCCTGGTGACTATTTCGAAACCACACAATGACGGTCCCCGATCGCCATTCTTCAGTAAGAGGGCCTTGACCCTTTTCTCTAAACCCCAGCTCCATGGAAACCTTTTCTTCCGGTCCTCTCAGCTGCAGCCTTGGAGGAGCTCTGCTCAGGGTGCTATTTTGGGTGCCCTCATTAGACAGAAGATCAGAGTGACTCCGTGTGCCAAACGCAGCCGTGCAGAGTGGCAAGATGCAGGGCACTGAAAACGAACTCGGGATGTTGTCTCCCTGCTTCTAACTTTGTCAGCTGCATCCTCCCGAGGTGTCGTTATCCGTAACAAGCTTGCCTTCCCACGTAGTTGGGGAGAGGGACGTGCGTGGGGCAATCTTGGTTGTCCTGGGGACACTTTCTGTCTGGCTCTCTCTTGCCCCAGGCTGATGGTGGTCTTGCCCTTCCAAGCCCATTTGAAGTTAGGTTCAGCCACAGGCACACTGGCCACCCCATCTAAGCAGGTTCTTCAGACCTGCTTGTGGGAAAACACCAGGCCTGGCAAGTTATTTTCTCACCCACAGAGCCATCAAGGGGTTGGGTGAACAAAAATCACAGGGCTTATGAAAAGACCCAGCAGCATATGGAAATGGGAGGAAGTCAGCCTGCCAGTGCAGAGGAAGGGCACCCTTCTAATAAAGTTTTACTAAAGGGAAAATACATAAAATTTAGACAGCACCTCCTTTGGGTCCAGAAATAAGGCCAGGCTGTGGAGCAGAAATGAGAGACTTATAACTGTTTTAACTGAAGCAGGTATCCAGAGCCTCTGTAAACAGTGCCTTTGGCTGCCATCTGTTTTAGCACAGTAATGGCATTAGGTAGAGGAACCCGGGAAAGTGTGAAAGATGAACACGGCAAGCTGAGCAACCCTTTCTGCTCCCCACATGGCTTAATTAGGCAGCGAGCAGAGACGGAAAGACCCGCTCAGTCTGCCCAATCCCAAATGCTCATCCAACCTCTCTTTCACCTGTGAAAACACTTCCTGCAAGATCACATCAACTCCATAATCTGATTCTCCCAGAAATGCAGGGAGTGGGCTACCAGATTTCATAGTAGGTTTGTTTTTATATTTTAGCATAAGTATGTCCCATGAAATATGTCAGACAGACTTATACTAAAAATGCATTCATGGTTTATCTGAAAGTCAAGTGTAACTGCCTGTCCCATATTTCATCCGGGAACCCTGGCAGGAGGAGGCGCATGTCCTGGGGCTTACAGGGGGATCAGTTGCTCAGAAGCAGACTGCTCACAAATTGGAAAGTCTAAGAAAACACAAGGAGTAAGAAAATTAAACTGGAGACACCCATGCTTGCTGCAGTAGTGATTCTTTAGAAACTTAATCAGGAAGATTCCTTGGGCACAAAGTCTGGAGTTAAGAAGGCAATTGTTTTTCTTTTTCTTTTGAATTGTGCCCCTTATTCCACAGAGGAAACAGAAAATGTAATTTTTCTGTACCATAGCTCTGGCCTTACCATCTAATGCCAGTAGCAAAGAAAGGTTTATTTATTAACATTTTCATAAATATTTAGGACTAAGCATCCAACCACCCATGTGAAGCCCTAAACATCCATGACTTCTAAGCCAACTCGTAGAGTCTCCCCAGGGAGATGTTTTATTTTCTCATCCTTAGGAAAATTAAGCAAATATTTGAAAAGAGCTACAAAATTAGATGAAGATATAAATAATTCACAAGGAGATTAATGGATTTTATCAAAAGGGCTGTTCCCTACACACCGCCGCTACCTTTCTTTATCTTTTCTCATTTTCTTCTTTCCAGAAGCTGCTACAAAGCTCCATACCAACGTGGCCCTTCCTTCTCATGTTTTCAACCTTAAAAACACACCTTGATCTAACTGCTTTGACATCCCTCCAAAGGAAGAAGGAAGAGAGACGTTTAAGAAATCTTTGAGCAGAGAAGGTGGGCACTTTCATTCCTGGGTGGATGCCAAGTGGGGCTGAAATGAACTTTTCTAGCTGGCAGGTGAAAAAAAAAGTCATTTTTTTCTGATAGAATGGTGGAGCTGAAATTCATGAAGGAATGTGGTCACATTCTTCCTGGGATTGAGAGACCAGCCTGAATTTATTGTGTCTTCCAGAAACCGGTTTATCCCCAATAGATCACACAAAGAAATGTGTCTGAGCTCCGGTCTTGCAACTGACAATCAACATTTTAATTTATTTAATCCACAAAAGAAATATACATTTTTTCACAGTTTATTATGCTGTATGCTCCTCAATGGAAGTTCTCTGAAACAAATGTGTGTGTTTGTGTGTGTGTGTGTGTGTGTGTGTGTGTTTCTTTGCTAGAATGAGCATAAGTAGGTCAGTGGATAGATCTCATAATTTCCAATAATTCTTTTTGGAAATCCCGAGACATCTCTTGTAGCTGCTGGAGGCTTTAACAAATGCAAGCCGAAGCTATAAAATTGAATCTCTGAATGTCTCTGTCTCTGTCTCTGTCTCTTCCTCCCTCTCTCTCTCACCAGTGGAGCAATCAATGGTCACCCATTAACTTTGGAATTTCTTCCTGTTATCCTGGTATCCCAAGTCATTTATTTTCTGAAAGCTAGAGCCCCATCAAAAGGCATTTGGATGGAGACCTTGTGGGCTGATGGCTTGGCTGGTCATCAACCTTGGCAGCAGGGCTGATGAAAAATAGAGTAATTCATCACATCTGCGGTTCTGGCCCACAGGGTCAAAGGCAAGTGAAAACATTGAATATTGTGACCATTTGTTATCACGCAGGGCTTGACGCTTTTCTTGTTTTCCTATCATAGAAAGTAAGTAGACAATTACATGACCGTCTTAGCTGATTCGAGGTTTGTATTCAAAGGATGCTTTAAAGCACAGGTTTTATTGTCATTCAGGTGTGCAGAGACTAACAGATCAGCTGCCATTAAACAGATTGTTACTCACCATTCCCAGGAGGGGAGTAGCGCCAGGCTGCGTCAGAGGCTGAGCGAGGGGCAAAAGCCTTCCCTGTGGTTTCTGCAGGAATTAGCAGGGCAGGCAGGGTGGACCGGGTTAGGACTGACCAGTCTGAATGACTTGAGCAGACTCTTCAGTGTACTGTTGTCTCTGCTCTTCTGCCACCTGGCGCCCAGTGATTAGGGCAGGTATATGGCAGGCCTGAGTGGGAGAGGCCTACAGAGGAGGGGCTTGCGGGGTGGGCTGGGATTAGTTAGTTTACATATGAAAGGTGCGAATCCCTTTGTAATCTCTAACAATTAGCTAACCCGAGGAGGGGCAGTCGCTCTCTGGTCAGCAAAGCCCCAGAGGTCAAAGGGTCAGAAAACAGAAAGTTAAAAAAATCCATGTCTAATCCCAGGGTCATCTCTTCTGTGTGACCTGGGAATCACAAGGTGACTGCTCCTTTCTTTGTCCTGCGGCATTTTGCAACTGCGTAAGCTGAGCTCATATTTTAACCGGCTTGAAATTCAGGGCATAGAGGGATGTAAAATAGAAAAACGTGACCCTATTACAGGCATCTGGAAGTTTTCACCTGCTCAACTGTACTATTCCATTACCTGGAGAGGGAAAAATGGTTTTTTGTACATATTAAATGTTCAGTCTTTATCTGGTCACAGAGTCAACAAGTGCGTTGTTTTTCTCAGTTCTCAGGAGATTTATTGGTTGGATCAGGAAAAGGCTTGGAGGACATCAGGGATACAGATTCCTAGGCTATTTCTGGGCAGGAAGTCAGTGGACTTAAAAAAAAAATACAGGAATAATCTGAACCCGGATACAGTTTGAGCTAAAGATCACATTTTCTCCTCTCCATTCCTGACCTGAATAGAATAATTTTTATGCACATTTTTATATCACTGTCAACCTGCCACTTGCTACCTGTGTGCTGTAGACACACCGTTCGCCTCTGCAAGCCTCACTGCCTTCATCTGCGAAACGTGGATGACAGCGGGTTCTTCCTCACATGACCACTGTGAAGGGCAGGTCACATGATACCAGTTGGACACTGAGTATTTGTGCTTTACGTGGTAAACATTGACTCTGACAGTCATGAGTACCATCGGTGTGGCACGTTGTATTTTCCAAAAGTGATCAAAATGTGCTTTTCTTAAAATCTAGAGTGCTTTGGTTGGTTGGTTGGTTGATTTTTTTTCTCTCCCTTTTCAACCAATTGGGCTTTTGTAACTGTCTTAAAGGACAGAATGTGACAGAAGTTAGACTGTGGGACTTCTCAATTTTAGTGCGGAGAGGCCAATACAATTTGTGCCTGATCATCTTGGGATTCTCGTGCGTTGCATCCAGTTACCGCACTCTGGGGAGCCACACCAGGTCCAGAGCAGGCGTGGGCTTGGCTTGTTTCAGAAACAGAAATGGACCTGGCGGGTCAGTGCGTGTGTGTGTGTGTGTGTGTGTGTGTGTGTGTATTTACTCTGAGACCACATGTCAACAAGATAGTTTATAGGACAGGTCTGAAGCACTAGATTTTAAAATAACTAAAGTGTATAGTATTCAAATAATTTTTCTGTGTTTATTTTTATTTCTAATAAGCCTGGATCAAGGTAGAAATGCCAAAAGATTCACTGATGCCATAGATAGACCAATTTAGACCACAGAAGTCTGGCATTCCTGTATCTGTTATTCTGATAGGAATTCCCCAACTACAATGTTTGCTTGCAGTCTTTCCTGACAATAAGAAATAATCTGAAATTGGTGTGTGCCACTTATAAATAAAGTCAAAGTCTTAGGATTATAGTTAGATGCAAAACAAGCCCAACATTGCCTTGGAAATATGACAGTGTTGGTTGATGCTAATGGAATGTTCTTGTCTCAGTGGCTGTAGTTCTCACCTCTGCTACTGTAGCTAGAAACTCAATGTTCACGTTCATTCTCCGAAAACCTGAATTTATTTCTTCCAATCCAATGATGGAAATTTCCACTATGCTGGCAACACAATTCAAGTTTTAAATCAAGCTAAGCTGTGTTTTGTCTCAACAATCGGGCTATTTAGCTTGACTCTCACAGAAAACCAAGCTGTGTCATGGTGGAATGAGTAGCTGTGGGTACTACAGCAAAGATGAATGCAATTATGGGATTTGCTAAGTTTGGTGGAGATAAAGTGTGTTGAAAGGCTTCCACGCTTACCTATGGAAACAAATAAAGTAACATCGACAAATGATATGTCAGAGGTTTTAAAAAAGGCTCATACATGAAAATGCACTTGAACATTAACTGGATATTTGATGATGCTGAGCATATACTTTCTATTATATTTAAGAATGATGATGGTTTTATAATCATATTTTAAAAGAGTTCTTATTTTTAACATGCATAAGGAAGTATTTGTGTATTATATATTAAAAAAAACAAACAACAAAATGAAACCTCAGAAGGGCTCTTTCAACCTTGCAAAATTTTCCAATCGCATTTTATTCCTAAATTTTGTTTTGTTTGTATTGCTTTTCTTGTTGAGGGTAAGCTGACCTGACTGCTGTGACATTTGGAATGCAACTCACTGTTTCCACAACCGCAGAGAGAGGTCACATCCATCATGCATCATTCCTAAACATGGGAACATTTCTTCTTCAAGAACTTGCCCCTCTTTAGGCACTTAGCCAAGAGTTTCCTTCTGAATCTGCAGCAATGAATTCTTTCATGGCCAGTTTTGAATCTCATGTACAACAGAAGCTTTCAAATGGACTGTTTGGCCACAATGAGAAATCTTTATTGAAAAAATGCCCTGAATGCAATAATTGAATAGACATAATTGCAATGCTCTGCATCGTGTAAAATTGTAAATAACACTGACAATGTAATTTATGCTCATTTATGATACAGTAGCTCATTATGGCTCCAAATTCCATTCCCTTCGTTAGCCAAGCTCGTCTGTTTCTCTGATAGACATTCCTTTTGTATTATCTACTGTCCTTTGCCCAGAGAAACGCTTATAAATGTAGAAGTTGAGAACTGAGTGCTGGAGAGTGTCAGTGACAATGTACGTGGGCACAATTATGACCTGAACAGATGTTGACACTGCTTTAAAAGGGAAGAGATGCTGTAGAAAAATGGGAGGTAAACACTGCATTTGAATCATATCTGTTATGGCTTGGCTTTCAGGAATACCTTCTAACAGATGAATGAAGTTGGCCACCACTAAAATTATAACCATAATGATCATGGTATGAATAGTACCTTGGAAAAGCAAGGAGCTTGCAATCAAGTCCAAATTCCTTGTGGATACGTCTAAGGAAACCTCACTGTAGAAATTTGTTCTATCTTAACTACTTTCCAAATCATCTCGTTTATTACTCTTCTCTAACCTTGTGTCAAGTTGAAAACCATCACTTGCTTGTGCTGCTCAACTGTAACAGCAACAGTGCTTGTTTCTTTTGAGTGGCAGCTCCCAAAGAACAGGAGAGGACCCAAGGAAGATCTATAAGATAGGGTCTGTCCCTGTGGATTCTATGCTCAGTTTCATGAGAATGCTCCAAAATAAATGAATGTAAAGAGAATTGCTTACATTTTGTCAGTAGACGTGAAATGGAATTTTGGCGGAATAAATGGAATTTGAAGGAATACATAAGAGTATTGGTATGAGGTTGAGGAGCACAGATTTGGAGTGGGCAAGCCTCAGTTGTATCCTGGATTTCATTGCTACATCCCGTTACTGAATTTGCCTAAGTTCAGGATTTTGTCTGCATAAAAAGAGACACCACACACATGTGGGCACGCGCGCGCGCGCGCACACACACACACACACACACACACACACACACAAACACGCATGCATCAGGCTCTTGTGAGGATCTCATCAACGCTGCAGGTTAAATCTTTAGCATCATGAGCTAAACCCAGTGAGCTCCTATAAATGGCAGCTGTTTCCATTATCCAATTGTAGTGGCAAATACCCTTAATTTAAAACCTAAATTTAAAAGGATGCTCAAGAAAACATCCTTTGTTTCACTGAGACTGGCTTGTGAACAAGGCTACTCTTGACAGCAAATTAAGTTTTATTTGCTCAGAAATTCAAAGTCCAGTGGAACACAAGTCCAATTGGCACTGGTTTTTACATACTCATGATGAGCCTTCATTAGTGATTCCCTGGGAGGGACATATGTTTTATGTGGACTCTTAAACTATACTTGCAAGTTCGTACTGCAGAGCCTTTATAGCTTCAGGACTGGTGGGAACTGGCTCATTTAAGAAAATATACGGTGAGAGCCACCCCCTTCTGTCTGTTTCTCTGACTTTACAGTGTTGGGTCCATTATTTTTTTCTCTATTCATTATGCTCATTGGAACAAAGATGCCAAGACACCAGGAGGAAAGCGTGCCCGTGAGAATCAGAGTAGGGTCTCTCATTGCCTTGATAATAGTTCCCCTTTTCCATTGCAAATGCTTACTTCACATATTATTTTGATGTACTTCCCCCCAAAACCCTTTCATAGGTGTAATCACGGAATCTTCGATTTGTGGGCTGGAAATTGATGTAGATATTTTGTCACTGTTTCCCTGGGGAAATAGCTCATGTGATAATATTCCCAAATCCTAACTAGCTGCTTTGTGATTTGGTCTGGAACGTTAGCAGAAAGAACTTGAATAGAGCCATTTCAGCTAGTGAATTCCCTTCTTGTTGCTTATATATGAGGGAGGAAACCCTTCTCAAAGTGGGTTGTGTTTTTCCTAATATATAACGGATTCATAATTGAAATTTAAGAGATGGTATGCCTTTTTTCAAAACTCGAAACCTTTTTCATTATTATAAAATAAATCTTATCATAGAAAACTTTAAAGATACAGTAAAAGCAGACGGTAGGAAAAAGTACTCAGCCAAATATATTCACTGTGAACAAGAAAGTCCATTTACCTAATTTCCCATGTACATTTTAATTGAATTGTGTTCATATGGGCATATATTTTCAAATTCTGCTCTCTTTGACCAGTATTAAATATAAACTTTTTTGTATTTCTCCACGTTCGTCATAAACATATTATTAATGTCTTAGGTATTTCATCAATAGGTTTGCCGTAATTAAGCAATGTCTTACTTCGAGGTTTTTTGATAGATTCTGATAATTTACTATTAGGTTATTGAGTATGAGATGTCCGATTTCCTTAAGCACTAAGTTAGACAGTTGGTATCTCTGACATTTCACTTTGACACTTCTTGTTTTATGTGTATTGTAAAGGTAAATGCTCAATCTTTCAATCACACATGTGGCTTGTGATTATCTTTCAAAATTTTTTTAGAGCAATTTTTGTGAAACCATGCATAAGTCAAAAATGTGTATTATTTTCATATCTGAGTTCCCTCGTGGAATCTTGCAGCACAGACAGCTCGAAATATCAACAAAATGTTTGGGAAGGACGTGGCTAATGAACACACAGTACACTGATGGTTTGAGAAGTTCTGTTCTGGTGATCTTAATCTTGAAAATGAGCCATGTGGGTGACCTGAGACCAAGGTGGATAATGATGAGCTGAAAACTGTAGCGGAATCGAATCCGTTTCAACCTACATGAATTAGCAGCAAGATTTGACATTACTATTCCAACAGTATTGAATCATTTGAAACAAATGAGCAAAGTAAAGAAGCTGGATAGATGGGTATCCCATAAATTGCAAGAGTGTTGGAAGAGAAGTCGTCTCGAAGCTTGTCTTTCTTTGCGGTCACGACATAAAGGTGAACCATTTCTACACCATATTGTTACATCTGATGAAAATGGATTGTTTTCATTGCAAGCATTCGGCACAGTAGTTGGATAAAGACGAAATGCCAAAACATAATCCAAAACTGAATATTCATCAAAATGGCGTATAGTGCTTATTTCCGTTTATATATGTATATGGCATTATTCATGCACAATCATTCTATATTTGCATGCTTCCTTTGCTCTTGGCCAGGAAACTCAACAAGTCACGATTCCTTACCTGGTGGAGTAACCCACCAGCTCAGTTTCTTTTGAAACAATCTGAATCCTCAATGGTCCTACAAGAGATTGTTGCACCGATTTTTTTTAATTTTATTTATTATATTTCATTTTTTTAAATTTCAAAATATTAGGGGGGTAAAAATGTTCTTGTTACATGGATATGCTTAAGTTGGGGCTTGCTCTTAGTGTACCCATCACCAGAATAGTGTTCATTGTACCTGATAGTTAAATTTTTACCGGTCACCCCCCGGTCACCTCCCAGCTCCTTGGTTTCCAATGTCCCTTACATCTTTGTGCCTGTGTCCATTTTAATTGACATAAAATTGTATGTATTTACTGTGTACAGTATGATGTTTTGAAGTATTATATGCCATGTGCAATGACTAAATCCAGCTAATTAACATATGCATTACCTCACACCATTATCATTTTGTGATGAGAACACTTTATATTAACTCTGTTAGCATTTTTCAAGAATGCAATATGTTATTAACCATAGTTGCCATGTTGTGCAACAGATCTCATGACTTTAGTCCTGTCTAACAGATTTTGTATCCTTTACCCAACATCTTCCCAACCTTTGACTGTTGCTTTGCATTTTAATCTCCGTTTTCCATCAAGCAAGGAAGAAGTAAGAGGTACCGGGATAAATCCCTGGATTCCAGGTACAGTCCTTCTTGCTCCTCTTGTGCAGCAATAACCGAATTTCATTTTGGTCATTTGGATCATTGACCCCAGACAGCAGAATAATTCTTCCCTGCCTTTTGGCTTAGAGGGATAAATATTCACAATGTGCAGGTGGCCGGCTCATCTCCCAACTGCACAAAACCATTGCCGGTCCTCTGGCAACGTCCTCGGTCCCTGCGTGGAGCAAAGGGCCTCTGAAAATCAGCAGAGCTCAGACTTGCTGGACCAAGAACATCGTCTTATGACCTTTGAAATGTTATGATTACAGCAGTGATTACTTCAGGAATCTCTTCAAAGTGACCTTACTGCAAAGTTCATGCCCTGAATTTTATTTTGTTCATTGAGCTATTTCAATTCTGCAACTGGCCATTGAAGTCACTGCTGTTGATAAATCAGAACACATTTGAACAGCTTTCAGAGGCTGGGCCCCGGACCCCGGGCTGGCAGTGTCTGTTCTCAGCAAGGCGCGTGTCAGACAAGCAGTGTCCCCCAGAACTTGGGCCCAGAGTGCTGACACTCAAACTACTGCTCACAATATATTAGTGCTATAAAATAAGTTTAATAGATTGGCACCAACTATTAAAAAAATAGAATAGGCTAGAACAGAAGAGAATAGAGAATACAGTAAGAACTATCAGAGCACATCGCAAGGAGGAAATGTGTACGCAAATGTGAGAACTTTCTATTCGAGTTTTGAATGCGTATGATCATATACAGAGACATTGATATAAAATGTACTTCTTACTGTGGGTTATGGTAAAAAAAAAGGAAATTCACTTTTCTAGGACTTATATCATGAAATTACTCACGTTTACACTTAAAAGCAGAGAACAGACACTTATGGGTGATATAGTGGTGTTAATTTAAGAGAAACACTGAAACGTAGTATTCAGCTTTAAATTAACAAAAAAGATAATAGTAGTAACACACTCACTCACACACACACACACACACACACATATCATTACAGTCCACCAGGCCACGTTCTAAGTGTTTTTGACCATTGACTGATTTTTCGCTACCTCATTTAATCACTACCAACACCCCTGGAGTTGGCATTGTTATTTATCCTCATTTTGCAAATGAGGGAACTTAATCACGGAAAGGCAAAGTAATTTCCTAAAAGTTGCACCGTTAGGAAGTTGTGGAGCTAGAATTCAAACACAAGCAGAGAGCCTATGTTCTTAAAACTGTTTGCCTGTCTCCTTTTGGCAACATGTTTTTATCTTATCATCTAGAGAAAAGACGTGAATGGGAATTTGCTTTAATAATCCTATTTGCATGAAGCCAATTTGTTTCTAAAGTGATAGGCATTTGGCCTTAGAGTAAGGATGATGACATCATGTGTGTACTGAGCAGCAGTTCCAAAACCTTGGCCACATCAGGAAGAAGAACTGTAATGTCATTTGTGAGCTTAGTGGGAAAGTGCTGCATGTGATTAGCAATGTCTGCCATGGGTGCAGGATGAGACAGCGGTGACACACACATCACCACGTATGTGAAATTCATTCTCTCATTAAAGCCATATGTAATCGAGAGCCTGGGTTCTAGGTCCTGAAGATACAGAAGTGAACAAAGAAGACAAACTTTCCTATGAAAGGAAGACAATAAAGGTGGATAATAAAATGAACAGGTAAATACGTAATAAAATTTTGGATGGTGGCTTTGGGTAGTCAGAGGGAAAATAAAGCAGTGCAAAAGAAAGAGCTGGCACAGAGGTAGGCAGCTGATCTGGGTATCAGGGTAGCCGTCCCTGACGAAGGGCTATTCCGGTAGGACAGAGCACAGGAGAGAGCAAGCCCACCCATGTCTGCAGGAAGAGCGTTCCAGGTAGAAGAACAGTGAGGAAATGAGCCATTTCCTTGGCTTGTTTGAAGAACAGCCAAAAACTTGTCTTTAACTTTTCAGCCATCCACCTGCAGCTTTAAATTGTCCGTGGAGTTCAGAAGGACATGTACGAGAAAGCCAGGAATATTTACCGCCGGAGAAGAACGTGTGAAGGAGGAAGAGTGTCTTTCATTTTCTGCTTTGTACTGTTTAATGTTTTTTGACATCATTTATGAGATGTACATACTACTTTTATAAAAGTACTAAAATTCTTTATAAATTGTATAAATGCTGTCTCAGTAACACACTTGAGGTAGCGGTTTTGAATTCTCCAGGTGTTTATGGCGTGCATGCTAAGAAGATACCTGTTAACACACCTCTGCCCCCCAGACAAAGCTTCTTCAGAATCAGTTCATTTTATTTTTAATTTTTTTTTTAGAATCAGTTCATTTTAAAAATGAAACATAATTGTACACTATAGGAGACCCCAACCAATTTGGTCCTATATCACAAAGAATTCGTTCAACTGGGAGTGATTTCTCCCCACAGGAGACAGTTGGCAACGTATGGAGACTATTTAGATGTCGCGAGTAGAGAATGTTACCGACATCTAGTGGGCAAAGGCCGGGGAGGTGGCCAAACATCCTCCCACGCACAATACAGCCCCTGCCACAAAGAATTGTCCGGCTTGTAATGTCAATAGATCTGAGACTTAAGAGCCCTGATCAACATAAAAGCATCATAAACAAATGGCACTGAACCCCATGTCTCCGTTCTGACTTTCTGGTGCAGTTGCCATGGAGACCAGGTGATGCACGCATGCAAATCGCATGGCTGTGTGGACGTTTCAAGGTCAGGGTGAGGGAGAAAGACAGGCAGGAAATGAAACTGCAGCGGCAAGACTAACAAGCGAGGTTCTGCGAGGGTCGGCTATCTCATCCATCAAACTTGGGCTTGGCCTTGGGAGAGCCGCCTCCTGGAGCAGGGGAATCCTCGAGTCATCAACGTCCGTGTGGATGCTCAGAACCAGCGTCAGGAGGGCGAGCTCGTTTTCCTCTCACCCTCGCGTTCAGAGAGGAGTCCACCACGCAAGAGCTGCAAAAACCCTTCCGAGGGATAACAGTCATCACGATCAGACTGTTTTGATTTGAAATCACACCATTTCAAAGTCCGGGCAGCACAGACCGATTGGAAATGTCGTTTGGAAATTCAGAAAGATCTAGAGAGCTTGCTAATTGGATAGCAGATCTGTTGCATCACTGCTTGTTGCGGTGAAGTTGACACTGAGCAATCACCTTGGATTTTGTTGTTCCTTTCTGGTTTCAATTCCCTTCTGTTTGACTTTATTGTTGCTTCTGAGAAGGCGTTTAAGAAAAGAATCTCGATACTGATCTTCTTACCGGGGAGAACAGAAGAGTGAGGCCATTTCCCCAGAGAATTATTAATGCTCTATCAGTGCACAGGGGGACAGATGGGAAAACTGAGATACTGTCTGTGCAATGAGAGCATTCGGTCTTCTCCAGAGATGCTCGCGTCGCTCTCTCTCTATCTTCCTCTCTCTCTCTGACAGCTAATACCAGGGTCTTATTTTAGCTGTAATTGAAACTTGACCTAATGGACTAATAGTATCAGGCTAACACACCTATAGAGAAAGAAAAGAAAGTCTTTAGTTATCACTAGGTGCTGAATGTAATATATTCTAAGTACTTTTAGCATAGTATATCACTAAGAAAAAAATCACACAGGTAAATGAGTAAATGTACAAATAAATCGGCACATTTTGAAAGGCAATTAGTAGTTGTATCAAAAGCCTGAAAAATGTATTTATACTTTGAACCCATATTTCATTTCTAAGAATGTATGCTCAGGAAATAATTTCAATGATGTAGTTAACTATTGCTTCCGTCTGCCCTAGAAACATTGTTCCTTCTGCCACAAGCACCCTAAATTTCCTCTGGGTGCTTTTCTCTTACCTACTCTCCACACGCGTTGCGGTGGGGCGAATGCCTGAGCTGCCCGTGACTCAGGTCTAAGAAATGGGTGCCTTTTATAACACCAGAATCGGTTCAGGATGGGGATGTGACCCAGTTTAGTCCTAGGCCAGGCATGTCCCAGAATATGCAGAGACTGGGGAAATAAGAAGTTCTCTTTTTAATCAAACTTATTGCTGGAAGGATATAAACTTGAGCATGCAGGGTACCACCACATGGAAGAGCCTGGCTGAGGGTTTATCTGTCACAGGAAATACTAATAGCAAAGCTGAGAATATCAGCCTAGGCCGGGCTCCTTACCCCATCCTCAGCTAGATTATTGGCTCCATGAGGGCAGGTCCTATGTGAATCACTGCGTCCCTGTCACCAACAGTGTCACCTGGGAGGTGCTCATAAACATTTGTGGGAAAAAGACTTTGGGGAAAAACATTTTGCTGAGACCACTTGAATATCTTGACGAAACTATTTCTATAGCCAACATACTCCTGTATTTTCCATTTGTGACATTTAACACATTCCTGGTGTGTATGTGTGTGTTTGTGTGTTTTCTTGTTGAAGCCAGTTTGAATTGGGATCGTGACAAACACACATTTCTAGCACGAGTGATGTCTGCACAGAGGCATGTTCACCGACACCGGCCTCAGAGTTTGCTCTGCCTTGTGCCTATTTTAGATGTCACCAGGTGGGGAGGATGACAGCGGCCACCATTGTAGAGATACGTTCTGAGACACCACACATTCAATGAGCACAAACTTCAGTCCTGTCTAGCATGACCCATCCACACGTCACCCAGAACCCCTGAAGGGGCTCACAGGTGTCACCTGAAATTTCTCTGAGACCCTTTGAGGTTTCGGGTCCTAGGTCCAGGGGATCCATAGCCCCCTTATGCCCTGGGACAACATTTCACAGAGTCTTCCTATGTCCACGTCCCCACGAATCTGCAGGTGACTGTGTGTATCACCTCCAGGTGGCTCTGCTCAGACCCAGCCAGGAAACCTGTTTGTATTTATATGGCAGAAACCTATGCCAGCATAAATGGCCAGCAATGTATTTAATAAGAACCTACATCCAATAGTTTATTATGCAGTTATTAAAACTAATTTTACTTAAAGCATTTGCTTATTTAACAAATATTTATTGCACCCTGTGCTCAGATTCCCACGTGGATCCCAGAGACAACATTCAAAGAGTTGATGCTTGCTTTTCCAATGATCAGGGTGGAGGACAAACAAGTCAATAAACTAAATAATAACACGCAGCAATAACTGTGTAAGGGAAATAACAGGGAACCATTTATTAAACCAAAAAGAGGGGGGGAAGACTATTTTTTACAGGGTGATCCTAGAAGGTCTCTCTGAGGAGGGGTTTACTCTGGGACTTACAGGGAAAGGAGGGACCAGCGTGTGCAAGAGGGAAGTTACCGGTGTGGTCAGGGAACCCGCCAGCCCCCGTGTGGCCGCCACGCCGTGGGTGCCAGGGAAAGAGTGTGAGACGGAGGGAGGGAGGGAAGGCGTCGTCCTCTGGGTTCTTTCGGATCTTAGTAAGGAAACACTGTTTATGTGTCGTCATGGGATGTGTCACTGAAGGATGTACGAGGATAAAAGGTTACACACACAAATTCAGTATCATTCATAGGTAGAAAAAATGGAAAGAAGGAACTCAAATGTTCGTGAATACAAGGACTTTATGAGCGATTTTTATTACTTCTTTTTGTCCGTCTGTGAAGGGTGTATTTACAGAGGAAAAAGACCCCCTCTGGCTCTCGAATGGTACCTCGGTTCGCGCACAACTGGAATTTGAGGACAGCGGCTCTGTAAGAAACGTAACCGATGCCCACGTGTAACACGACCGGCGCGTGCTGAGGGCCCAGCAAGCAGAGCCTGGGCAAATCCTCCGGGAGAGCGGTCCGTCCCGCAGAGAAGCGGGTCCGTCGTCCACGCTCTCCCATTAGGATGTGAAGTCGTGCACAGACCCCCAAAGAAGATGACCCTTTAATGTGATGTGGTCAACGTGATGTATAAGACTGTAGTTTTCATATTGCTGCTCACATGCCATTTTGAAGCTGCAGAAATCGATCCTTGAGAACTGAAATGTCATTTCCTCAGACCTCTGATCTGAAGTCATAGGAAATATTTCGATTACGTTAATCACTGTAGAATCCCCCTGTGCTTCCACCCAGTAAGCCCTTGTTTAAAGCCTATTATTTGTACCAGTCAAAGGCTTTTTTCAGACAGTAACAGAACCCCTTCCTTGGGAACTAACAAATCGAATTATTGGGCTTCACTGCCTACCACTCCAGGTGATCTCCAGGGGAAAGCATGTTGATCTGAAAGCTCTCACTCTATAGCTGTGCTCAGGTAAATGAGAATTTGGTTTCAATCTTCAAATACACTGTCTTCCCCTGGATTAATCTCTGACCTATCAGAAGTTCTTGATTGGGTCTAAATAAGCCAAAAATTGCAGCAGTATATGAGACCCAAAAAAGAAATGTGTAAAAGATTACATAACAGAAAAATATGGAAAGTGAATTTGCTTCTGGGTATAATTTCCAAGATTGGAGCCAACCAAATCTCCTAACAAGAGGAAATAAAGAACACCTGGCCAAAAGATTTAAAAAACACATTTTTGAAGGCATTGGAGAGCTACCAAAGGAGATCGGTTATGAGGGATAAAGACCTTAGTGAAAAGGGCTCTTGCAGATGTTAGCGACCTTTGGCCAACCGCCCCCGTCAGGTATTTACTGGCTGCACCTGTGATGGGGTAAGAAGCTCCGAATCCCGGCAGAAATCCCAGCCAGGTAGCATTCCCAGCAGCTTCCTGAGGATGGAGAGACCAACACTGGAGTTCGTGGCCCTCCAGGTAGCTAGAATGTTAAGGGCTAAGATTCAGGAAAGAAGGAAAAAAAGTGAGAAATGGACTTGGTAGTGTGAGGCTCCTCTCTGCTCATGGCGTTTGATAATGCCTCGTTTGTACAGCGGAGGAAGCAAAGAACCCGCAGAGAAACCTCATTAAAAGACTGAGAAGCTAAACATAGCTTTCAGCAGTCGGGTAATTCTGGGGAGATGAAAATCACAGTTAATGGTTGTCTCGATTTATGACAAGAACACGGTACAGTGGCAGAGAGAATCACTCTTTCAATACGTGGTGCTAGATCAGATGACTATTCATAGGGACAGAAAAAGAATCTTGAGTCACATCTAAAATTTGTGCACAACATTCTAAATTGCACATTTAGAAGTAAGAGATAAAATAATAATGCTTCTGGAAGGCAACATGGAAGAATCCCTTCGTGTCATTGGTTAGGCAAAGATTTTTAAATTAGTACACAGAAAACCTTATAGGAAAAGATCAAATTAGCTACATTAAGTTGAGGAATTATATTTGTTAATAAACACCAATAATTAGCTTGATTATAGTGATCATTTCACAATGTATGCATATATCAAATCATCCCATTGTATATCTTAAATATATGTAGTTTTATTTGTCAATGATACCTCAATACAGCTGTTTAAAAAAAAACAATAAAAAAGGCAAGCTACAGAACCACTATAAACATATGAAATAGAGGAAATGCCATTAAAATACTGGAAAGTTTTGCAACAAGCATTTTACACACAGAAAAAAAATCCCACATATCCAAATGGTCAGTGGAAGTCAATAGTTAATTCTCAGGGAGGTAGCGACACAAGAGATTGGGAAGGGGTTTTCTGGGATGCTGGTGGTATATGTATTTCTTAGTTTAGGTGGTGATTATACAAGTGTGTTAACTTTTTAAAAAAATAATTATTGAATTCTACACTTATGATTAATGCATTGTTCTTTATATAACTATATATAGAATTTTTACTTAAAATTATTCAATTAAATTTTACTTTAAAGAGTAGAGAGTATTTGCACTTCTAATCAGTGTGGAGTAACAGGAGCTGGCTTTGCTGGCTGTCCTGATACAGACAAAAAAATAATGGAAACAATGGATTCCAAGACACTGGATGTCGACCAAAAAAAACCAGTGATCCCTACGCGTGAAACAGAAGCCAGGTGGCATTCTCAGCAGCTTCCTGCGGATGGAGAGACAAACATTGGAGTTTGTGGCCATCCCGGCAGACAGGTTGTTAAGGGCTAAGATCCAGGAGAGAAGGAAGAGGAGATATTTAAGGTGTACAATGGGATGTTTTGATACACAGGTACATTGTGAAATGCTCACTATAATCAAGCTAATTGTTGGTGTTTATTAATAAATATAATTCCTCAACTTAATGTAGCTAATTCGATCTTTTCCTATAAGTTTTTTTTTTCTGTTCTAATTAAAAAATCTTTCCTAACCCAATAACATGACAGGGAAAAACACTAGATGGGTACTGCAACCGTTCCGGCTCACTGCCTTGAGGGATCATTGCCGCTTTAGTGTCGGGAAGGAGGAGACCCAGCTGCCTGTCTGAACTGAGAGAGCAGAGACTGAGAGAGCAGCAGAGCTAGAATCGACGGAACAACACCCCGATGGAGAGAGGGCGCACAGGCGAAGGCTCCGGAGTTCTCCACAGGAGCCCCGCGAATTCCAAGTAGGACACTGTCAGCCCAGGCATATGGCCTGAAGCTGGGGAGAGAACTCCTTGGAAGAATTCGTGGATAGAATATCCGAGCCAAGAAGAGTCCCTGTTCTCCCCAGCCAGGCTGGAAACTTCTGTGATGCATGGAGCGGTGGGTGCCGTGAACAGAAGGATCTCACTCAAGCAGCAGAATATCTTTAGTCCAACAATGGGCGCTGCTCGAGGTCACCTAAAAGATGGAAAGATCGTAAAAGCAAGGACTGAAAATGACGAGCTGTTTTCATGAAATAGAATGGCACCCCAGAACAAAAACCGAGACTGTTTTTAGGAAAACCAACATAATCCCACCCAACTACGAAAATTTTACAGTGTCTGGCATCTGATCCAAAATTCTAGGCAGAGAAATAAGCAGAAAAAGATATTATTTCTAATAAGGAGAAAAATCAATCCTTCAGAAACAAACAAACAAAAGGAAAATGACACGGATCTTAGAATTATCAGATAAGTACATTAGCGAGGTCATTATAACTGCATTACATATGTTCTAAGAAGTAAGTGAAGATATCTCCTCTCTCTCTATCTCTCTCACTCTCATAACACAGATGTTCCTTGACTTATGATGTGGTTATGTCTTGATAATCCCAAGGTAACAGATCAAAAATGCATTTGAGATATGCAATCTACTGAACATCACAGCTTAACTAGCCTATCTTAAACGTGCTCAGAACGCTTACATTAGCCTTCTGTTGGGCAAAATCATATAACACAAAGCCTATTTTTATACTAAAATGTTGAATAGTTTATGTAATTTATTGAATACTATCCTGAAAGTGAAAAATAGAGTACTCAAAATACAGTTTCTATTGAACGTATTGCTTTCACACCATCATAAAGTTGAAAAATTGTAAGTAGAACCATCATAAGTCCAGGACCATCTGTGTATATATGAACATATATGGGTATATATATTTATATGCATATATGTACTTTTTCTACATCTGTCCATATATAATATATAGATATAAATATTCTACATATAAAAATCTGTCTATTCATCCCAATTAAAACTTGTAGAGATAAAAAACCGCAAAGTCTAAGATGAAGAATATCCCAAATAGGAATTATGGCAGATAAGACATTGCGGAAGATAAGATCTATGATCATAAAGTTGCAGCAATAGAATGTATTCAAAATGAAACAAAGAAGAAAAAGAGAAAACGACATGAAAAAAGCATCGGTGAGCTGCAAAACGATTCCAATCACCTGATGTATCTGTGATTAAATTCCAAAAAGAGAAGTTAAAGAGAGGGTGACAGGAAAAAAAGCTGAGGAGACAGTGACTAAAGTTTTTTCTCCCAAATTTTGCAAAATTAGAGATCCAAGAAGGTCAATGAACCCAACCCAAAGCACAAGAAATGTGAAGAAAAACACACAAACGCACATTCATGATCAAATTGCTCAAATCCAGTGATAAAAAGAAAATCTTAAAAGCAGAGAAAGAGAAAAACCACATTAGATACAGTAATAAAATAAGGACGATAACATATTTAAATACTTGTATTAGAAAAGAAGAAAAATATCTTAATGAGTTTAGTTATCATCTGAAGGAACTAGAAAAATAAAGTAAAATTCAAAGTAGTCAGAAGAAAGAATATATTTTCAAAAAGTAATTGGTGTAGAAGTCAATGAAATGGAAAATAGAAAAAGAATATAGAGGAAAAAAATGAATCCAAAAGCTGGTTTCTAAAGAAAATAAAAACTGTTGATAAACGTCTTCCAGATTGATCAAGAAAAAGAGATACACAAATTAATAATACCAGGAATCAGGGAGATGACATCACTATACACTCTAAAGATGTCAAAATGATGGTAACAGAATAGTGTGAACAGCTGTGTAGCAGTCAATTTGAAAATATATACAGGAAAAAAAAATCCTTCAAAGACAAAACTATTAATAACACATCTCAAGTCATGAAGAAAGAGCTAAACTGAACAGCTCTATATCTAATAGGGAAATTTTCATTTTTAGTTTAAATCTTCCTCAAAGAAAACTCCAGGCCCAGATGATTTCACTGTTGAATTCTGCCAGATACTTAAAGAAGACACAATACTAATTCTGCAAATGTACTCCAAAAAGTTGAAAATGAGAAACTATTTCACACCTTATGCTATGAAGCCAGCATTGCCCTGATAACAAAACTAGACAAAACATCACAAAAAAGAGGCCTAAAGACCAACATCCTTCATGAACATGGATATAACAATTCTAAACAAAATTTTAGCAAATTCAGTCTAACAGCATATAAAATGGATAATACATCAGGATCCAGTGGTGTTTATCTTAGGATTTCTAAATTGGTTTAAACTTCAACTATTCATTAATTACTTAGTTCATATCAACAAATTGAACTACAAAGTCATCAGAGCATTTCGCTAGATTCCATAAAGCATTCAGCAAAATTCAGCATCCATTCCTGATTAAAATTTAAATAAAGAAATCTCTATCCAAAGTATGTATCAAAGGGAGTCCCCACAATCCACAGGGACATCTATCAAGAATCATCCCTAGTGGGGAAGCCCAAATGCTTTCCCCATGAGGTCAGGAATAAGACGAGCACGCTTGTGTTGACAGCTTCTAGTCCATACTGTACTGGAGGTTTTAGCCAGTGCGATAAGACAATAATAAGAGACAAAAGGCATCGAGATGGAAGGGTCAGGAAACCTGTCTCGATCTATGCATCACATGGAGAATATAGAAAGTCCATGTCAAAAATTCAATCGACTCTGCAACAAACCTACTAGAACTATAAAGTAAATTTCAGACATTTGCAGGATTCAAGCACAAGGTCCTGCAAAATCGAACTACAAACATTAATTGTATGTCCACATACTTGCAACAAACAGACATCATAATAAAAGTTCCATTTATGATGCACCGCAAATATGAAATTCTTAGGGATAAATGACAAAATATGGGAGATTTGTACATTGAAAACTACAAAATTTTGCTGGCCATTAGAAACAAAAACTAGAACCACAATGAGATAGTACTAAACACTTAAACAGCTATAAGTAAAAACAACTCATGGCGAGGATGTGGAAGAATTATTTAGGTTATTAAGTATGAGATGTCTGATTTCCTTAAATACTAAGTTTGACAGTTGATATCTCTGACATTTCACTTTGACGCTTCTCGTTTTATGTGTATTGTGAAGGTACATCCCCATTCTTTCAAACGCATGGTTTTGCTTCTGATTATTTTCCTAATTTTTTTAGAGCAATTTTTGTGAAACCATCAATAAGTCAAAAATTTGTGTTATTTTCGAATGTGAGTTCCCGCATGGAACCAATGCAGTACAGACAGCTCGAAATATCAACGAAGTGTCTGGGAAGGACGTGGCTAATGAACACACAGTACATCGATGGTTTGAGAAGTTCAGTTCTGGTGATTTTAATCTTGAAAATGAGCCACATGGGTGACCTGAGACCAAGGTGGATAATGATGAGCTGAAAGCTGTAGTGGAAGTGAATCCATCTCAACCTACACATGAATTAGCAGTAAGGTTTGACGTTACTATTCCAACAGTATTGGACCATTTGAAACAAATGGGCAAGGTAAAGAGGCTGGATAGATGGGTTCCACATGAATTAAATGAGCCTCCGAAGAGAAATCACCCTGAAGCTTGCCTTTCTCTGCTGTCGCGACATAAAGGTGAACAGTTTCTACACCATATTGTTAAGAGTGATGAAAAATGAATTCTTTTTGACAATCGCGAGCGTTCAGCACAATG
>CAUYSK010018493.1:0-29318 GCA_963575035.1 Avahi laniger
GATAGAGCTGGAACGCATTCTACTAAGTGAGGTATCCCAAGAATGGAAAGACAAGCACCACATGTACTCACCATCAAATTGGTATTAACTGATCAACACATAAGTGCACATATAAGAATAACATCTACTGGATGTCGGGCAGGGGGAGGGGGAAGGGGCAGGGGGAGGAGGGGACGGGTACACGCATACACGAAGAGTGCAATGCGCACCACCTGAAGGATGGACATATTTGAAACTCGGACTTGGGGGGGGCAAGGGCAACATACGTAACCTAAACATCTGTATCCCCATAATATGCTGAAATAAAAAAAAAAAGAAAGAAAACACAGGCAGCGCAGCCCGGCGGCCTCCTCACAGCCTGCGCGTCAAAGGAAACTGGACACTTTTGGTCTCAGCTGCTGTTCACGCTGCTCCTGCGCTTCCTGGTGTCCGCAGGCCCATCTTCCCATCCCGCCAGCCTCGGGACGGCGGGTCCGCCCCTCCTGCCCTGTGACAGCTCCGTGCTGCTCCAGGCCGTGTGGCACCAGGCCCGCTGGCCGAGCGTGGCGCGGGAGCGCGGACAGTTTGGCGACCCAGCGCCATGCGTCCCCCTCGTGGACTCTCCTTCAGGCCTCGCCTCTCCCTGCGGGCGTCTGAGGACCCTCCGTGAGGAGGCTGCGCCGCCTTGGGAGTCAGGATGGCCGCGAAGCCCCACCCGGCCTCGGCGAGGAGCCGCTCTGCTGAGCACGAGGCCCTCTCCAAGCCCCAAAGAGAACGGCGTCCGCCACACTGCCTGGCTCTGGAGACAAGCTCCCCGGGGGTCAAGACCCGTGCCTGTGCCCGCAGGAGCCGGGCGCGGCCTCGGTCCTCACTGCAACCAAGAGCCATGACGTACACAGACCCCGCACGCACGGGCTTCTTACCTGGCGCGGGGACTCCGGATGCCAGGGCCGTGGCGGGCAGGGCTCACTCGGCAAGGCCATTCTCTCCGTTCCTGGCAGAACCTTCGCTAGGAGGCGGCCACCCGGGGCGCGGCTGTGCCTCCGCTGTGTCTGCGTGGGCTTCCTGGCTCCCAGGTGGCGGTGGCCAAGGCAGCACGCGCGGGTCCTCTCACTGCTCTGTCCACTGGACACCTCGCCCGCACCCCGAGGTGGTCCCTGTGCCCTGGGCACTGGCCTGGAGCTCAGGAGGGGAGTCTGCCTGCCCAGGTCCGAGTCTGCAGGGCCAGGCAGCGGCTCAGGGACTCTCGGATTTTGTTCTGCTGCTGCGTCCCTGCCTCCGTTCTTAGCCAGGGATGGTTTGAGGAGGAATTCTGGGGACAGTTCTTCCTCTTTTTCAGAGTGCCTGAGGTACTGTCCCTTCACAGGCTGGTTCTCGGCTTTCAGTTCCAGGCCAACCTCCTGTGGCCCGGGGACTTGTCAGGGGGAATCTGAGAGGAACACTCAGCCTGGGATGCAGGCCTTGGGCCTTCCGGGGCCTTCCTGGGCCGCGGGGGAGGGCGGGACTTTCAGGAGAGCTGGCCCGGCTCAGCCGTCACCTCAGAAAACCCCGTCTCCGCCTTCGCTGGGTCCTGCCCTCTCCGTATCTGTTCCAAAGCTGCTGCCCAGGAAGCAGGTGCTGTTTACCAGGCGGCACCTGCCCACCTGCCTTTGCCAAAGTGCAGCCTCGACTCCGGGCCCCGCCCTTTCCCGCCACCCCGCGCCCGCCCTTCTCGCTCGCGGACCGCGGACCCCCTGCAAGGAGGCGGGTCCTCTGTATCAGCCAGCAGGGGGTGCTGCCGCCACAGGGTGGAGCTGGGGGGCGGGGAGGGGGGAGGGCTGGGGCTGGGGGAACCAGGCTGCTAATGCCCGGGAGACACAGGTGGACCTGGGGGTGGACTGTGGCCTTGCTGGACAGCAATGCGGCAACAGGCTGACAGACGTGCCCCCTCCAGCAGTTAGGGCACCTTGTCCGCCCTCCCCGCCTGCTGTGCCCACACACCCAGTGTCCAAAGGGCAAGGCGAGCAGTCTCGGGCATTGTTTCAGGTTCTCGCCACAATCGCCAGTGACGTGGGCACTCCTGGAGCAGGCTGTGACCTTTTTACTTCCCACCCTATTCTCCTTAGCTCAATTCCCTTGGCTCCCCAGACCTATAACCTGGGACAGAAGCCAGGGCCCAAAGTCTTGTCCTGGCCTGGCTGTGGGCACACAGGCCCCCTAGGCAGAGTGGGGATGTGTCCCTATGCTTCTGTGGGAATGCGGAACATGAGAGGGCCGGGAAGGGGTCCTGCTCCAGCCAGTCCCATATCCTGGCCGTCACCAAATCCCATCGTTGATTCCGGTCTCCAGTACGTCCACCTTTCTTCATCCCCTGTGACCACAGCCCTAATCTGCCTGTGTCACTTGAGCTGCCTTCTGTCCACCCCTGCTTCCAGTGTGCAGCAGGGTCCCACGCAGGGGACAGGAAGCAGGCCAGCGAGGTGCTTAGGTTAGAACTTGCCAGGAGGCACCCACACTTAGGGTCATGCAAGCACAGAGCTGGCCCTGAGAGTGAGTGCCCCCTTAAACGCTGTGCCCTAGGACTTCGGCCCCCACCCCAGGCCACGCAGCAGGAGGTGAGCGGCGGGGGAAGAAGGCACAGCTTCATCTGTGCGCATCCGCACGTACAGCTGCTCCCCACTGCTCACCATCCCCCTCCGCTTGGTCTGTGGAAAACTGTCTTCCGTGAAACCAGTCCTGGTGCCAAAAAGGTTGGGGACCACTGCCCTGGGAGACTGTTTGCCTCACCCTGGTCCTGCCCTGGTGTGCACAGGCATCATCCCTCTGTGGCAGCCACAGAAAGTTTTCTAAAGCATCAGTCAGGCCCCCAGTGGCCCTCACAGTCCTGCCCTAGAATTCAGGGCTGAGTGACATTTCATGACCATCCGATGTCCCTGTCTTTGGCCTTCTGAAGTCACCTGCTCCAATAAAAGCAATTTACACTCATACCCTAGACCATTTTGGTCATCAGCCCAAACATCTGACGACAGACCCTGGTCTGGGCCTTGGACCCAGAAGGGGAGGAATCGCTGGTACCTGTCCCGAGCAGCTCCCGTCTGCCAGGGTACGGTCCAGACTCCCGAGTACAGCACTCGGGTTCGCTGGAGCGCAGCTCCCACTGCTGGTCCAGCCTCAGCTCCTGGGCAACCATCCAGGCCACACTGAAAGCAAGATCTGTTCTGCACTTCTGAGCCTCCAGGCCTTTCCTTGGGCTATTCCCACATCCTGGAGTGCCCTCTCTACTCTCGGCCTATTAAACTTTAACTCAGCCTTGTGGACCTTGCTGAACTACCACCCTCTCAGAGTAGCCGTCTGTGAACACTGGCTGAGATAACTTTCTCCTGTCCCCGTAACCCCAGCCTCTCTGCCTCTTTGCCTCATTCTCCAGGTGTGCCACACACTGTCACTCCACAGTCAGAGCACACTTATCTGGGTGCCCAGACAGCGGTGCTGGGTGCTGGGGGTGGCATCCTCTGCCCTTGGAGAGCTCACATTCAGGTTAGCAGTGGGGACCACGGCACTTACTTCTAAGTTCCCTCACAGGGCCAGCATGGGCTCAGCACTGAGCAACGTTCGATGACCGTCAGATGTCACTAAGCCTTCTGAAGTCACCTGCTCCACCAAAAGCAAAACAATACACTCATGCCCCAGCCCGTGAAGCCGTGGGGAGTCCTCTTCAGCATTCACGAAGGTGCTCGAGGAAGGACGCATGGCCTGTGTTTCATGAAGGTGACCAGTCATCAGAGGCCCTGGCTCAGAGCACCTTCTCCCAGCACACAGCCTAGCCCACTTTGCCCCCAGTGATGGACCCAGTCCTCTAAAACACTCTCCGTGCAGCACTTCAAGCTGGCTATCTGGCACGGTGACACATTCACTGTGGTCTGTCACCTGTCAAGCTGGAGGGCAGTCATGCTTTCTCCCACACCATCCAGGCAGGTGGGTTTCTGCTGACCCTTCACAACCTCATGCCCATCAATTAGTCAGTCAACAGATGCTTTCCTGAGGACTTACCCATGCAGAGAAAGGACTAGAACCTCTCACACCTGGCTGACAGCTCGTTTTCCTTGGTCTGTGTCTGGATGGCCCTTGCCACTGGGCTTCCACTCTTTCTGCAGGACTTGGAGGGCCACATATGTGAACCGGACTATGGGAAAGGAGCAGAGGTCCCCTTGGAGGGACAGAACCAGGCAGAAACAACCAGAGTGCTGCTCAGGAATGCTGCGTCCTTCCTTCCCACCCTTTGGGGTGTCCGCAAATTTCTGTGGAAATTGTCTCACTGCTAATATCATCTTGGGAGAAACGTGTATGCTGCTAAGACCGTCTGAATCCATCACCCACCCACCCATCCATGTCACACGGGTTCATGGGGTGCCTGCTCTCTGCTCAACCAAGGCTGGATCCTGAGGCTACAGCAGTGAGCAGGACCGAGCACCCACAGGGCCACCTGTTCTCCTGCCTCTTGCCCTGCTTTCCTTCCACAAATGTACCAGTAACTCAGCACTGGCTGAGTCCAAGCCACAAAGACACATTCCTGTTGGTGTTTTCTAGCTTTGAGCTACATCAACTGTAGCCAGCAGACCATAGGACCTGTTTGGTCTGGGGCCTCACTGAAGTGCTGTCATGGTTGCTGGGCCTCATTGTCCCGAGCCTTCCTCCCAGGGCCAACCCTGGGGTCGGGATTCCCAGGCTGAGTCACTGGGGCTGTGCTCAGAGCACAAGCTCAACTCTTGCAGCTTTTGGAGTTTCCCTGGCCCTCTCCCAGGCCAACCACCCTGATCCTGAGCCCAGACTGGAGAAAGTCAGTGTTGTCCCATATAAGGGATGCTGGGGGTCTGTCTGCTGGTCCCTCCACTGGCTAACCGGCTGCCTCCAGTATGGCGACCACTGCTACCTGTCACAACCCCTAGCTCTTCTTGACTGAGGGAGTGCATTTAGTTTGATTTATGTCTTTCTGAACACCATGGTCTCAGGGGAATAAGGAAGGAGATCCCTACTATAGACTTGGGAGCTCAAAGGCAAGAATTCAAGAAACCCATGCTTGCAGGTGACACTGCCCACCTGGACGCCAGGTACCGCTTTGGGCCAAGAGATCAGGGAGGATTCTGGACTCTGCCTCTGAATCCCAAACTGCTAGCCTTCCTGGCTCAGATCCAGACCCAACTCACAGTCATCCCTGGCCTGAGCTGCAAGCCCTGGGGAGGGAAGTAAGTGGCCGACCCCCATAGCCAACATTCCTCTGCGGTGACGAAAGTGGCGTTGCTGTCCAGCCAGCCCATCTGGAGGGCAGTTGTCAGGGAACCACATGGATCTCCCAAAAGGGCGGAGGCATCTCCTTCATCCGGGGGGCACAGGCAGGACCTGACTGGGCTAGGCAGCCAGGGGAACTGGACCCCGAGGTCCCCTGGGAGCAGGTCAGACGGCCGCATGGCCCCCACAGATGCCTCTAACTCCTTCTTTGACTCCTTCCATGAACAGTCGCTGAGCAGGTTTGTGGTCAGCCCACTCTAGACAGGCGGGGCTGCACCCTCAAGGGGCTCCAAGTCACGTGGGGGGAAGTCCCCCAATAAGTAAACAAAGAAGTACACAAAGGAGATGATTTTTGTAAGGAGAAGAGCTCCTTATGTGAGGACAATAAGACGGGCTGTGATAGTGAGGGGCACAGCTGGGGGCCCCCGCCGTTTGAAAGCGGCATCCCCACTCCGCAGACCCCAGCCTGCTCGCACACCCCCAGACCATCCCTCGCACCCCCCCTTCTGGGTCAGCACCTTCCGGAGAGGGCTGGGGCAGGTGCAGGCAGGTGGGGCTTTTCCGGGGCCGGTTTTCCCCGGCTCCCGCTAGAACTTCCAGCTGGCCACGGCCGGCGACACTGGACGCCGCCCGGCCCCCGCCGTCCCCCTCCCGTGCCGCCGCGCGGGGCTCGGCGTTCCCAGCCCAGTTCCCGGAAACTCCTCGATTTTTGTCGCCGCGGCGTTTGCAAGAAACCGAAACCCAGGCCCCGCCCCTCCGGCGCGGGCGCCGGTCCTAACTGGGGGGCCGGCCCCACCGCCCTGCACCCCGGCCCGCCCCTCCCCCAGCCGCAGGGCCGAGGCGGGGTGGGGCCGTCCGAGTGCCCGGCGCCGACCCCTGGCGGGCAGCGTTCGCACCGCGCCTCTCCCGGGAGAGCTGCGAGTCTAAGCCAAGCCTCCCGGGCTGCAGCGGTGGGGAGCCCCGGCAGAGGGACGCGAGCGGCTCCCCCTGCGGCGTTACAGGTGGGCGCCGCTGCTGTGCGCCCACGTGTGCCGGCCAGAGCAGGCGGACGGGGGAAGTGGGGAGTGGGGAAAAAAAGAGGGACAGGCAGGGTGCTCACAAAGAGCTCTGCACCCTGAGGGTTGCTCACTCCATCTTGCAGGAGTTGGTAATGGGCACAGAGAAGTTTGGCTACGTGCCTGAGGTCACTCAGCCTGTAGCTGCTGAGCTGGCTGCAAACCCATAGCCCGCAGGGGCGGCCGGGCGAGGGAGGAGGAGGAAGTGCCCGGCGGCAGGCAGGTAAGCCGCCTGCCATGGGCGGGGCAGCCAGCCAGCGAGGGGGTGGGCAGGGATGGGGGCGGTCCCAGGCAGCCACCCGGTAGAGCGGCTTCGCGGTTCTCCCGCCTGCCCTCCCTTTCCAGGAAGCCGGCCAGCCCGAGCCGGCCGCTCACCCCGACTCACCCCCCACCGGGCCGAGCAGGAATGTGCGAGTTGGCCGGAAAGGCCGGTGCCCCTTCCCTCCAAACAACACGCCCAGCTCGGCCACTGCAGGGCGAGCGTGGTGCCCTGGGGCTCAGGGGCTCCACATCAGGCTCGGAGTGACGTCAGGGCGAAGTAGAGGTGATGCGGCCCCCAAAAAGGCCACGAAACCTGCGGGGGCGCTCCTGGGGAACCACGGTGGCGCGGGCCGCCCCGCAGCCCCCATGCTAGGGGAGCAGGGCGCGGATGCCATCAGACCCCGTCTGGGAGCCTCCTCCGGTCTCGAGGCCCCACAGGGCGGCGGGAAGCTGAGTTCTCTTTCCTTTCAACGTGGTGTTTATAAGAAATGAAACTCGGGACAGGGCATCGGCCGCAGCCCACGCCGTCACCCCGCCCCTCCCCGCGAGTTCCGGAACACCCTGAGCGCGAAGCAGCGCCTTGGCCCACAGTTATATCACAGGCCCCCTGTGCTTCCCAGCCAGCTGCAGCCTCCCACTCTGAGCTTAGGATTTTTATAACAGTGCAACGTTTATTCTGCTGTGTCATACAGCGTTTTTGCCAACGCTTTGAGAGGGGAGGAGCTGGTCTCGGGCCCGGCGTATCTCCAGGGCCAAACCTAGAGTTGACTCAGAGCAGGAGTGCGATTCCATTGGTTGAACGAATTGAGCAGAGGCTTTCTTTCTAGCTAGGCTCCTTGCAGGCAGAGTGGTGACCCCTGGATTCTATCTGCAAGCTTTTGGATGCTTTCGGCTGATTTTATGTCTGCCCTGTGTTTTGCACTTCACAGTTTAGGACTGCCTGCCCCTCAGGTTTGCTGTGAGAGATGAGACAATAGAGACACGACAATAGAGAGATGATAGTTGGGAGGGGCCTTAAGCATCTGAGAGAGCCCTACCTCCAGCCCTGGAAGGCTAGAAGGCCTGCTGGGGGGTCGTCTGCTTTGGGGACTGTGGCCCCCACTCTGGATGCCTGCTCCACAGGTAGCAGCAGGCCTCCCAGGCCTCCCAGTAGAAAACCTAGTTCTAGCCTCGCTAGGCCCCGCACCCCAGCTCTACCAAACTGATTTCTGAGAACATTTGCCATCCCACACCCATCCCTATCAGCAGGGGATTTGACCACAGGTTGCCAACGATGTCTGCATCGGAGAGAATTAATAATGTGAGAAAGAAGGAGCACCGAACTCCCGAGGGAGAGGGTGACACATGAATGTAACAAGGATCTGCTGAGTGCCTACTGTGTGCCAGGCAGTCTGCTGGCAGTGCAAGGACTGCGGAATCTCTATAGCGGGGCCTGTGTGCCCACGTGCACGTGTGCGCGGTGATGCGTTGGGGAGCCAAGCTCCCAGGCACCTTGGGGGTGAACAGGGTGTTCTGAGAGCCTGGGGAAGGGGCCTGGGGACAGGATTTGGTCCCTCAGGGGAAAGGCTCCCACAAGGGGAGTGTGTGTGCTGATGATGATCTTACCCCCAGCATCCTGACTGCAGAAGTCACCTCAAAGGAGGCCCTGCCAGCCCAGAAAACTCCATACAAAGAAGCCACACAATGAATTCACCTCACTGGGTGAGACCTTGACCCAGAACAGGGTGGGTGTCATCTTCAGCTAAACCCCAGCCACCTCCAGCTGCAGGGAGTGAGGAACCTGCTTAGATTTTTTACAGAAAAATGCAGACTTTGCCCCAGAAAGTCACTACCCAGAAAGTGGTAAGTGGGGAAAAGACGACACATGAAAGTTAAGGACAGAGGTTCCAAGGAGGAAGGGACGTCCTGTCAACTGCTTTGGGGGCACTTCAGAGAGACCAGGCATTTGCTCTAGGTCAGTCTCTTAAAAAAGGAGAAATTGAAATGGGAGGGGGCGAGGAAGAGGGAGATCGAGAGAAAGAAGTGAGTGTTGCTAAGTGTCGGAAGAAAGGGATGGGGAGCGAATGGAAAGAGCAAAGGCTGTGAAGGGAAAAACACACAGTGTGTTCAGAGAGTGGAAATGCCGTGAAAGGTTCATGTATTCCTGTTAATACATTTCATTTGACTACTGTTTTAAAGTTTGGAAAGGATTTTGATAGTCTGATCTCATCTTCACAACAATTCGGAGAGATGGACGAAGATTAATTATCTATTTTACAGATGAGAAAACCAGGCCCAGAGAGGGACAGTAAGTTGCCCGCTATAATACAGCAAGTGGCAAAAGCACAAGAACCTAGGCTTTCAGACTCAAAGCCTGTGTTCTCTTTCTACCCCCCTAGTTACTGCCAAGGGCAGGGGAGCTGTCTGTGGGAGAAAAGGTTGACAGGGGACCCCAGTGCCAGGGAGAGCCACTCCAGCCCGAGGCACTGTCTTCCTCATTGTCCCGGGCAGGCCTGGTAGGGAGGGAGGCCCACGGGGAGGATGGGACAGCAGTCTAGTCCTGGAATGTGCATATAACCTGATGCAAGGAAGGAAGACCCAGAGGAAGAGGTGAGGCAAAGGGGGAAGAGGATGGGAATTAGGAGGAGGAAAGCTGGGTGTGGGGAGGATGTGGAAAGTTCTGTGTGTGTGAGAGAATCTGTGGATGGGGTTGTAGCGGGTGTCCAGGAGGCAGCTAGAGCTTGGGTTTAGAGGCCATCTGCCCAGGGGAGATGGCTGGAATTGGAGAAGACTGGTACTTTGAGTCAGAGGAGGAAAGGGCTGGCCTGAAATACTAAGAGCACAGAGGAGGCCCTTGTGTTCTGTTCAGCATCGCAGGGGATGTGTGATACCTATTAGAATGGAATCCATCAAAAGCAGTTACAATAAAAACTTTGGATACTTTGGGAACGACAAAAACATGGTTTAGCTTTGTTTCACTGACATGGAATATGGCACCCCGATCATGATGAGCAGATGTTCATAGGCTTCAAAATAAAACGAGAATTCCTACAGTTAAAAAAAGTCAAAGAACACTTCAAAGATGTAAATGACAGTTTCACTGGTAAATCCTAACACTGGGGAATTTTTCCTAAGCAAAAATTATCAGTGTGTGCAAAGATTTAGCTAATCGCGTTGTCTGTATTATGAAAAAATGGAAATAACCTAAATGTCCTAGAATAGGGGATTAATTGGGTAAATTTTTATTTATCCTTATGATAGGATAATACATACCCTTTACAAATGATATTACAGAAGTACATTTCATGGCATGGGAAGATGCTCATTTGGTGTATGTATATACACGTGCAGGTGATTATCTGTGAATTAAAGTTTTTGTTTCAAGGCACTTTTTACGGCGTCCCGTGCCTCCACGGGATCACTGTGGTCAGTTTCTCAGCCGCGAGAGATGCAAACTTCCTTTCCCTAATCTCATTCTGAAGTTTCTAGCGCCTGAGTCAGGTTCTCAGGAACAGGACAAGCATCCATTTGTTGCACCAAGAACAGATTTCGGGACACAGGAGTCACTTGTTTTCTGCTCTTCTTGCTTAGAAAGTCTTGGTCCCTGTAGCAGGTTCTCACTCCCATTTGCCAGTAAAAGCACCTCAACTCCCAGCCTTCCATTCTAGGGCCTCAGTGCCTTCCATTTTGCTTAATGCCCAGCTAGGCTCCTTCCTCAGTTTCTCCAGACTCCTTGCCTCTCCTGACTCTGGATCCACCACTATCTGGGAGACAGTTCTGACCATTCCTGCTGGGTCTCCTGGGCTGCTTTCCCAGGTGTGGTGTTAGTCACAGCACTCAGATCCTGGTGCAGCAGAATTGGATTAACGCATATCCTCGGGCAGAGAGGCAGCAGAGTGACTGACAGGCGGAATGCTTCCCCAGTGTGTTTATTTATAGCCTGTATCAATGGGGTGCTGGCCTGGAGGGAGAGCTGGGGTGAGGGGAGTGACATGTCTGGGGAGAGTGATTTACTTCTTCGTCAGCAACTTTGGGGAGATAAGGAAGAAGCCTGCTGGGCCAGAGTTCTATATGGAAAATGAACACAGCCCAGCCTCCAGAACTGCAAGCGGGGGCAAGGACTAGTTGTGAGCACAGGAGTTAAGCTGCTGACCTTAGCGCAGGGCCTGGGACCTGGTTCTCCAACCCTTTGGCTAGACCCATGGCCTGGGCCAGCCCTAAGCAATTCCTCCATGACGCCCAGAGTGTCTGGGCCAAGCTCTGGGGGCCCGGAGAGGACACCAATTTTACCATGGAGGAGCTCCCATGCCAGGGCCGCAGTGAGGCAGTGGAGGAGGCCCGATGCAGGAATGCGGGGAAGAACCAGAGCTACTGGACCCCTGACCCCATTCAGCAGTCCTGGCTTCTCTGGACCCGTTTCTCTTCCTCCCTTTTCCTAAGGCCAGCCAAGGGCAGTCTCAGGCTGCGGTCCCCAACCCCGGGGGGCGCTGGCCCTTACTGGTCTGTGGCCTGTTAGCAACCGGGCTGCAGAGCTCCGCCGCTCCTCCCTCCCCAGTCCATGGAAAAACTGTGTTCCATGAAACTTGGGGGGGCGGGTGGGCGCACAGCAGGTGAGCGGCGGGCAAGCTAGAGAAGATTCGTTTGTATTTACATCTACTCCCCATCGCCGGAATCACCTCCTCAGCTCGCCTCCCTGACCACCCCTCCAACGTCCTTGGAAAAATTGCCTTCCATGAAATCTTGAAACCAGTCCCTGGTGCCAAAAAGGTTGGGAACCGCTGGTCTCGGGGATACAGACCGAATAAGGGTGGCGTGTCACCCTGGTCACTGTTAGACCACGGGGCAGGGATCTTGGAAACCATGCAGCACGCTGTCTGCCCGGGGCATAGTGCTTTGCAAACATCATCTCTTCCCGTCTCTGTAGAACAGCGAGGTCGGGCTACTGTTCCTTGGTAGTTGAGGAAACTGAGGCTCTGCGTCCCTGGCCGGCTCTGCCACCAGCAGCCAGGTTGGGGTGTCCCCTCACCCAGCAGCCCACGCAGTACCCCGCAGGGCAGGCTTTCTGCCTCGACCTCCCCAGGGCAGGTGAGCGACCTCGAGGGAGGGCGTCCCCCCTCCAGACCAGGGCAGTGTGAGGGCTGAAACTTGCCCGTCTTTACACTCCATTAGCCGGCTCGGGCAGCCCGACTGGTTTTCGGAATTCAGTCCCAATGTCCTTCGAGGAGGGCAGCGGATGCTCAGGTGACCCCCTCGCCAGCATCGGGGAGAGAGATGCGCCCACCCACTGCCCCCAGGAAGGGGCGGCGACGGTCGCAGGAGCGGCAGGCCGGGGGCACGCGGAACGCGCAGGGTGGGGCGGAGCGGGGCCGGCCCGCGGTGGCCCCGGGGCGGCGACGCCGGCCGGAGGGGGTGGGGCGGAGCAGCCGCCCTGTACTTCCCCTTCGCCGCTAGCACTACAACAGCCTGATTTCCCCGAAATGACGCGGCGCGCCGGCCAATGGGCGCCCGCGCGGCCGCGGGGGGCGGGCCCGGGCCGGCCGGGGGAATCCCGCTAAGTGTTTAGACTTCTCCCCGCGCCGCGGCCCGGCAGAGCGCGCCAGCCCTCGGAGCAGGCGGACGTGCGCCGGCGGCCGCGCGGAGCCGCCAGAGCCGAGCCAGCCAGCGCCGGCCCGAGACCCGGGCGCCCCCGAGCTCTCCGCTCCCACCGGGATCGCGCGCCGCACGGCGCCCCAGCCGCAGAGGTGAGCGCGCCCTCGCACCGGGCGCCGGCGGCGTCGAACAAAAGGCGCGCGGGGCACCAGGAAGTGGGCGCCGAAAGCCCCGGCCGGGCGGTCGCGGGCTCGGGAGGGCGCCGGAGGGAGCGGAGGAGCGGCGCGGGGAGGGCGGGTCGCGGCGTGGACCGCCCACGGCCAGGGGTGCCGGCGCCCGGCCGCTGTCGCAGATCCGTGTACGCGACACCTCCGGGGGCCTGCGGATGGCCTGGTCCGTCTGTCGCGCGCATCCTCACGCCGTGCCGCGGACTCGAGTGTCCGCCCACGCGTGGGCGCCCAGTGCCCCCGGCTTTCGCGGTCCCAGCTCCGCGCCCAGGCCCCGGTTTTGGGCTCCCTGTGTTGGTGGCAAGGGCTGGCTCACGGCCCGGGTGGCTGGAGGGGTCATGACCTACGGAGGATTGCAGGAGAAGGCGCCACAGGTGTTCCCCGGACTCCTTCTCCCGAGGAGGGGAAACCACGCCGGATGGGCCAGCGTCGCGAGCACTGTGGCCGTCAGGGAGGCGGAGGATGGATTGGGGGAGGCGGCGGGAGGGGGTGTCCGTTGGGGAAGGTGCACAGCTGGCGGCGACAACTCAAGTCAGGGAAATTTCTTATTGGCGTCAAGCAAAAGCAGCTCTTCCTTTCCCAAATGATTTGAATTTTGAGAGAAAAGTTCTGGTATTGAGATATCTGTATATGTTGTCTCTTTTCCTGCACATAAATCCTGCAGCCATCACTTGCATGCCTCGGGCTGGCTGGGAGGGGATGAGGGAAGGGGCAGAAGCGCTTTTTGCCCAAGATGAGCAAAAGACGGAGAGCAGTTCTGTTCAACTGCAGGCCCCTCCCCCAGGATTGAGTCCCTAGTACCTGGCTGAGGGCAGAGGAGGGTAATTAAGTGGCCTCGGGGTGGGGCAGGGCAGTGCCCAAGGACTGTTCAACAGATTCCAAACTGGAGCTTTCTGTCTTCTCTTTACAGCCAACATGCCCATCACTCGGATGCGCATGAGACCCTGGCTAGAGATGCAGATTAATTCCAACCAAATCCCAGGGTTGATCTGGATTAATAAAGTGAGTGTAACTCTCTGAGTTTTTCCCATTTACTTTTGGGGAACCAAAGCTTCAGATGCAGCTCAAAAACAGAAGTGACAGGGGGCAGGCAGATTTGTGTCCTAGGGAGACCCCTGCCAACATACACAGCATCCTGCAGGGCTCTTGTGCGACACACAGGAGACAGGGAAGCAGGCCCTGCTGGGCAGGAAGGTGGCTGGCTTAGCAGAGGACGGAAGAATTAATCTTATACCGGTTGCTCTGGCCCAAGAAGCCTATAGCCTGTAGAGTTAGTAGCAATGACAGTATTCATAATAATAGCTAACGCTCACTGAATACTCACTATGTACCTGGGCCCATGCTGGCACGTTCCTTATGTTGTTTTATTTAATCCTCACAATAGTCTTGTAAGATCAGTTCTATTAAGGTCATTTTCAGATAAGGAAACTGAGGCAGTGAGAGGTAGATAATAAGATCACACAGAAAGTGATAAAGCCAAGATTTGAATGGGCTCAGGAGCCCATACTGTAAACCACCAGTTAATAACAGTAAGACCTTACCCTTTATATTTATGACTGTGTCAGCACACATGCTTTGATTTTTATCCCCAAAGAAAATTCTTTTAGGTATGGTTTCTCATTTCAGAGAAGAGAAAACTGTGAGGGGCAAAGAGGGGTACAGTGATAGTGCCAGGGTCACACAGGTGGTCAGCATCCAGGTCTGGCCCAGGGCTGCCTCCGTGGTGTGAGCAGGACCCCCAGTGTAGGAGCCAGTGGTCCCAGACCAATCCCTGCTAAAGGAAGAAGTTCTTTCTTCCACGTTGGTGCTTGCAAGCTAGAGAGAAGCATCCCGGAGCTTCAGAGCCAGGGCTGCTGGAGAGGACACTCTGTGGGTCCCAGCACATCTGGAACAGGCAGCTGATGGTGCCACAGCTCATTAGCACCTGAAACTACTGCTGAGAGATACAGAATGGCCTGTGTAAGCCAGTCTTAGGATGGGTCAGTTCAACACAGATGTCAGGGTGAAAAGGGGAAGTCAGCCTCTTCCCAGACTCAGGGGGCTGGGCAGACTCAGCCCAAAACCTGTGGTCTCTGAGCTGACACGCTTTGTGTGTGCGTGTGTCGTTGTTCAGGAAGAGATGATCTTCCAGATCCCTTGGAAGCATGCTGCCAAGCACGGCTGGGACATCAACAAGGATGCTTGTCTGTTCCGGAGCTGGGCCATTCACACAGGTGTGTGCCTGGGACTCTGGCCCGGGAGGGCCGGGGAAGAGACAAGGGGAGGCACTAATGTTAACACTGGCTCTTCACTGGGGTGCCTGAGCTCCCCGAGACAGTGTGCAGAATTATTGGGAATGGGGTCGGGGGCAGACTTGGGTTTCTAGAGGAGAGGGTCCATTTTTTCTGCAAATTCTCAAAGGAATTTGTAAAGCCAAAATCTTATAAAGTGTGGCTTCGGGGAGCTTTTTGGCTAAAGTTCTCCCTGGCAAGAGCAGCTGTAAGCCAGGGCACTGAAAGAGACCCAAGTCTTCCTTTTTCTTGGTGTTGACTAAGGTCCTTGTCTCAAGGCCCATCTGGTTGGTGGTCTCCTTTTATCCTTGAGGGATGGGTCCCTTGGCCCATCTCAGAACAGTCAGCCCACCTATTAGTAGTAACCGTTCTTTGATGCCCACTCTGTGCCCACTCCTGTGTTTGGAAATACCAGATAAACTCCAGTCCCTACTCTCTGGCTGCTGATGTTCCAAGCAGGAAGACTAGGCATGGTCTGGGATGCAGAGAACACTCTTCTGCAGATATGGGCCCTTCAGTGCTGGCTGGGCCCTTAACTGGGGCCTGCTGGATGTGTTGGAGCCGAGCCTGGGCATTGGAGAAGCCCAGGGCCCAGGGCCTGCGGAGCATCCCTCAGGAACACCTGCTGGTTTGACCAGTGTGGATCTCTGGCAGCATGAGAGCTCAGGGCTACTCTTGCCTTCCTCCCCCTAGGCCAGGGCAGCTGAGGATCCGTGCCCATGGCCCTGATGATCCTCTTTGCTCTCCTGCCCTCTAGGCCGATACAAAGCAGGGGAAAAGGAGCCAGATCCCAAGACGTGGAAGGCCAACTTTCGCTGTGCCATGAACTCCCTGCCAGATATTGAGGAGGTGAAGGACCAGAGCAAGAACAAGGGCAGCTCTGCTGTGCGGGTGTACCGGATGCTCCCACCTCTCACCAAGAACCAGAGAAAAGGTATCCAAGGGCTCTGGGTCCTGGGAAAGTCCTCAGAGGGAGGGTGGAAGAAGGTCACCTGGGGCTGGTGTGCCTGTACCAAAGCTGACAGCCTGTCTGCCCCACAGAGCGAAAGTCCAAGTCCAGCCGAGATGCTAAGAGCAAGGCCAAGAGGAAGGTGAGTGTGGTCCTAAGCAGCCTGGTCTTTTGTCACCTGTGCGTCAAGGTGAGCAGTGGCAGAGGTGCCGCGACGGGCCTGGGTCTAAGCTTCCCTCTTCCTCCACAGTCATATGGGGATTCCAGCCCAGATACCTTCTCCGACGGACTCAGCAGCTCCACTCTGCCTGATGACCACAGCAGCTACACAGCTCAGGGATTTGTGGGGCAGGACGTGGAGGTGGACCTGGCTCCAGGTGAGATGGGCTGGGTCTGGCAGGGGACCCGCAGGTCAGTCGGATGACTCTTTCTCTTGGATCTAGAAAGCATGGTGCTGGTGGATGGTGGCCTGTCAGAGGAGGCTGTGGGGTGGGCGTGCTGGGTGTCTTGCAAAGTAAGAAAGCACACAGTTTTGACCCATGGCGTCTGCTGTTCCCCAGCGCTGTCACCGTGTGTCGTCAGTAGCACTCTCCCCGACTGGCAGATCCCACTGGAAGTTGTGCCGGATAGCACCAGCGAGCTGTACAGCTTCCAGGTGTCACCCATGCCCTCTGCCTCGGAAGGTGGGTGCTGCTGGGCCTGGCCTGCCTGCTTGACTGTTTGGGTCCTGGGAAGGGCATCCTGAGGGAGAAGATGCTCAGAACTCCCCCTGGCATCGAGCTTGCCCGCCCCCGCCCCATGGGGCTGAGGCCGCTGCCTGGACGCTAGGGAGGCTGCTCAGGCTGGGCTACAGGGCTGTGGTGGGCACTTTGATCTCAGGTTGCTGGTTCTCCTGCTTCTCTGCAGCCAGCGTCTGAGGGTGAGGAAGGAAGTGAGGGGTGGGAAGAGGCTTGGCTTCAGAGTTTCAGAGGCTGAGTCACTAGGCCAGTGTCCTATTGTGGAATCTCCATGGCAGGCAGGTCCACAGGGGGTGTGTGTGTGTGTGTGGTGTGTGTGTGTGTGTGTGTGTGTGTGTGTGTGTGTGTGAGAGAGAGAGAGAGAGTGAGAGCGAGCGAAGGGGCAGAGGAGCTCGTGGGCTGGAACTGCAGGGTGAGTGCAGCTGACTGCCGGCCAACGTCTCTGCTTTTCCCATCCACAGCTGCCACAGATGAGGATGAGGAAGGGAAGTTAACTGAGGACATCATGAAGGTAAAGGCCCTCCCTGCCTGGGCACTCTCTTGAGGTAGAGTTTCTTAGTGAGCAAAGAGAGAACCAACCAGGGAGCTTCAAAACCAGAGGGTCGGCAGCTACTGTTGTCACCCGGCTGCTTGTGCTGTCCCACAAGTGCCACATCCACGTGGTTGGCTGCTGGGACAGACACACGGGCAGTGAGGGCAGGTTGGAAGCCTGGTCTCCAGGAGGCTGTCCTCGAGCCAGCCCCCACCCTCGCCGGGCCCCGGCCGTGTCCTTTGCTCCAACATGCCCCAGCCCTGCTAGTGCGGGAAATGCACGTCAGGTTTCAATAATCAGCCTTTGGATCTGACGGCTTGTAAAGAACAGAAAGCTGGCAAATTGTCCTCTGGGTTTCGTTTGGTTTTCAAACTGAATATAAAAAAGCTTTTGCTGTAGTCGTGCCCTGGCTCTGCTCCATCGCCCAGAAAGCTGAGAGATGGGCTTAGTTCCTTATCTCTGGCTTTTCAGTCATCTTTTCGTGACTTGTTATGCCAACCTTTGCTTTAAGCCATACTTGCAGCTGGTGTGTCCTTACATCACTGAGAGGGAAGTCCAGGAGATGCGAGCCAGAGGGTGGATGGAAGGAGCGGGGAACGGATGGAGGACCAGGGCCAGCACGCACTTCCGCCCCTGCCTCTCAGGCCCCGTCCAACTGCGCGGCACCTCTACCTCCACCTGAGGACGGGAACGCAGCCAGGGCGCCATCCTGGCTGGAAGAGCTGGCTTGCTGGGGCAGGGCCACAGCTGAGTCTGCACTAGAAGGGAGCTGACGGCTTTCTGCTCCTCTGTCCCCAGCTTTTGGAGCAGTCGGACTGGCAGCCGACCAGTGTGGATGGGAAGGGGTACCTGCTCAACGAACCTGGGGCCCAGCCCACTTCCCTATACGGAGACTTCAGCTGCAAAGAGGAGCCAGAAGTTGACAGTCCTGGGGGTAAGAAGCCCCTGGACCCTTGGGGCTTCTTAGAGAACGAAGAACCATGTGGGGGTGGGGAGAGCTTGGGAGCAGGGCCAGGGAGCCGTGAGGTACAGCATCCTTCCTGAACTCACGTGGGGTGCAGACAGCTAGTGACTTGGCCACTGTTCCCATGCCCGGAGGTTTGCCCGAGGATGAGTGGGTGCTTGCTGCCGTTGTGTGGGGAGCAGAGGCTGTGTCCGTGGCCTTTAGGGGAAGGGCTGTGTGGGGTGGGGAGGAACACCTCATGCCTCCATCCCTCATCCTCACACAACCTTGTTCACATCTTCTAGGGGACATCGGGCTGAGCCTACACCGCGTCTTCACAGATCTGAAGAACATGGACTCCAACTGGCTGGACAGCGTGCTGCCCCCAGTCAGGATGTCCTCCATCCAGGCCATTCCCTGTGTGCCGTAGCTGCGCCCCGGCCCCTCCTACTCCCCCAGGCAAGCAGGGCCTGGCACCACAGTGGCTGTGGTGCAGAGAAGCTGGACTCCTGTGGGCGCCTTGACTTAGCCCGGTGTGACCTCACTGCCAAGTAGGGTGGGGCCTCCCTTTGGGTCAGCGGCCTCTCAGGGCCTCTGGCAGGCCATGCCTGGGCTCGTCTCATGGGTAAAGCTGGCCCTGTGTCCTGGGAAGACGGGGCTCTGAGACTGGTGTGTCAGGTGGGGGACTCGGACAGGAGTCAGCCTCTAGCTTTCCCTACGAGCCCAGCTGCCTGGAGAGGGTGTCACTGTCGCTGGCTGGCTGGAGGGGAGCCGACCAGCGACCTCAGAAGAGCGTGGCACCAATCCCAGGGCTGGGAGAGGCTGCACTAAGAGTTGCACTAAGTGAATCCCGTTCCCAAAGAACCACTTCCCTTCCCAGCTGAGCCCTGGGACTGCTCTAGAGCCAGTGAGATGTGAAGGAAGACGGAGTCCTGCAGGGCCGGCTGCCTCAGCCTCAGAGGAGCTCCGCCCTGCCCTGCTCTGCCGAGGGGCGTGGGAAAAACACGGCACTTTTTCTTGTGGACTTCGCCACATTTCTGATCAGAGGTGTACACTAACGTTCCCCCCGAGCTCTTGGGCTTTGCGTTTATTTATACAGTGCCTTGCCTGGTGCCCACCACCCCTCATGCCTTGGCAGCCCTCGGCAGGCCCAGGGAGGGATGGGTGAGCGCCTTGGTATGACTTTAAAAATTGGAAACGCCATCTAACCACTAAGTCATGCGTGACCACATATGGACATGTGTGTAAATATGTACATTTGTCTTTTTATAAAAAGTTAATTGTTTACAAGTGGTGTGGCCTTTTATTTAGAGAGAAATTGTAGATGGACTTTTTACGGGAACATTCTGGTGGACTCACTATCGGCATCCTGCCCGAGGCTGGCTGTGGGGTGAGCAGGGACACACGTCTGCTGTAAAATCCTTTCATCTGTGTTCAGGGAAGGATGGCGGGGCGGGCACAGTCACGTCCCAGGGACACACTTGTATAAACGTGGCCATTTGCCCCTGACTTTGTAGCCATGGCTGTGAGTTGATTCTGGGGTCTGGGGAGTGTGCCGTAGACTGTGTCCTGGGAAACCTGCAGGTGCTACTCCAACGACACAGTCAGACACTCAGGACAGACACCAGCCTAAGAAAGGCCCCGACGGCTGCTGTGCCGGGTGTTGCCTGCCGCCCAGTTTCTACAGCGGTAGAGATGTTCTCCGCACTGTCCAGTACGGCAGCCATGCTCTAGCCACACGTGCCAGCTAAGCACGTGGGATGTGGCCAGTGCAAGGAGGAACTGAATTTTTAATTTTATTTAATTGAAATTTAAACAGCCACATGTGGCTAGTGGTTACAATATTGGACAGTGTAGGTAGATCCTGGATTGGGGGCAGATCTGAGGGAGAGGGGCTTGGGTGGCTGGAGGACACTGGGGACAGTGGCTTGGCTAGTCACCTGCCAGTTCAAGAGTATTTTATATTTTGACAGCCAACAATAACTATTGGTGCTGAACGCTGGCCCTACAGTGCAGTGTGAAGCAGGTCCATCCACAAATGAGTGAGGAAAACTTTGGCTGACCTCACATGATGCAGATTTCTTTCCTTTTTGGGATTCTGGCCAGGCTAATAATGCACACAATCTCTATGAAGGGGTGTAGTTGATCAAAACAGTGTTTCTGAAGACCACAGTTTAGGAACCACTGACACGACAATGCCCCCTTCAGATAGCCAAGTCACAGATGTCTGAGGGTGGAAAGTCTGGACATGGGCTTTTCCCATCTTCCTCAATAGTGTCTGGCCTTGGGGCACACACAGGACCCAGCAGTAAGGCAGGCTGGCCAAGGGACGTGGGCTGGCACCACCAATATTGTCTAGGGGGTGGCCTCATGGCCGTAACAGCAGTGTTCAGGGGAACGAGAACACTGTCGACATCTTCCACGTTCTCCGTCCCAGAAACCAAGTGAGTGACCCTCGCTCCCTGGGCCCAGCCCTCTAGAAGGACCCTCGGGAAAGGAAGGCTGAGTGAGAAAATGATGAGAAAACTGCAAAATGGGCAGAGGTCAGCCCGACATGTTTGTTCTCTTCCAAGCTCGGGAAGTACTGTTCCCTGATCTTGGAGCCGTGAGTGGCAGGAGGACTCCTGCTGGGTGTGTATCTGCATGTGGAGGCTGCACAGGCCCCAGCTCAAGCCCTGCCCAGCAGAAGGCCCACTTGGAGTTTTCAAGAGAGCCTCACCTCCAGGCAGAGGGATGGACAAGATGGCCTTTTCCAGCTCCTCCAGCGCTCGGCCCTTACTAAAAAGATTCAGAGTGAGGTGGCCAGCCTCCTGTGGCTCCCATCTGGGGTTTTCTAGCGGGTGGCTTCTCCAGTTAGTGATGGCAGGAAGTGGCAGGAAGCAAGGTAGTAGGCTGAGGAGTGATGGCAGGGAAGGAATGCAACCCAGAAAAAATAGCAGGCCTGCTCTGGCTTCTCCCTTCTCCTGTCCTCAACCTAATCCCTGACGGAGAGTAGGCAGTGGGTATGGTGAAGTCCCAGGCAGCTGTGGAAATCTCTCAAGTTCTAATAAGCAAAGTTCATCACTTGTAAGTCACCAAAACGTGAGAGGAATTATGTCCATCAGCTTCCAATCTCCAGAACCAAGATGAAGTCCTGACTTCCTCCACCTCTTCTGATCACAGGAGTCCTAAATGATTTGGAACAACTCCTTGAAATATCCAGGGAGGGACCTCAAAACTCTGCACTTCCCCTACCCCTCATTACGAGGGAGCTGGGCCGTGGGGACCAGGCCCGGTGGAGTATTGTGGGATAGAGCCAGACCTTCCGGGACGCAGAGCTGCTCCACCACATCCCACTGGAGCCAGCAGCCCTTTCTTGGAAGAGAAACAAAGTAAAGTCTGACTGCTCACCTAAAGGTGATGGCCACTGACACTATTAATTCATTAGCCAAACAATGCCTGAAATGGAGCAATATCAGGATGATCCGAACCAAATTTAAACCTAATAATTTAAGACCATTCGAAGAACCTGCCAAAGCTTTTGTGGTTCATTCCAAAGAGTTTCAGGCTAAGCACTCATGGTGGAAGCTCTTGGTTGAGGGAGCTGGTAGGTCACTGAAAGATGCTTTGTTGAGGTTGTGATGACATCACTGTCACCAAGAACCACTTTCCAATGGGGTGAACTGGCACAGTGGGGCTCGGCGCCCCCAGCTGGACCTCCCACGTTGGGCCGAGTTCACAGATGTTCCAGGGCATTTCTGGTTAGTCACAGGGGCTTCCTTGCCTTCCATGAAAGGTGTCACTTTAATTGGGCTGCTTTATTCTTTCAGCTCACTTGGCAGTGAGAAGAGCACTAGAGCTAATATGCAAACCATCCCTTCTTGGTACAACAGCTGTCAACAGCGCTCAGTGCACCGTGCGGCAGGGTGCTGTAACCATCCTAACTCCAACGGAGCAGCTTTCTCAGCTCTCCCTCGGAAGCCTCCTGTGGCGCCTGCCACAGACAGGACTGAAATCTGGGAAGAGCCCTGACTCTGGTTGGAGGCCAAGCCCTTTGCTCTGGCAGTGATGACTTCCAGCTGGCAGGGCTGGGTCATGCCTGGGTTGTCATCCTCTGGGACCACTGGTCTTCTTTCACACCGTTCGCACAGATTGAAAACTCTGCTCTGCATTGGAGGGGTCCGGGATTCCTGCAGGCAGTCCCATGGGAGCACCCAGGGCTAATGTGATGACCGCACGGAAGCTTTCGTCTTCGTCAGACGCGGTGCTGTTTCTTAACCTGGACATGATCAACCCTCCAATGTGAGATTCATTGGAACTCAGCACTAACCTTTCCGCTCAGAAAGGAGCAGAACTGGAAAAGACCTTGAAGTCTGGCTGGATAGTGACAACACGGACCTCAGTGCTCACCCTGTGCCGGGCACCACACCAAGCATCTCACAGCCCCTCGTGCTGGCCCCACCATGGCCCCCTGTTCACAGACCAGGAAAGCAGCGCTCACAGGTAAGTGGGGCTTGCCCAGCTAGACTCGGCTAATCGGTGCAGAGCCTGGATTCCAGCCCACACCTGTCTGTGTCCAGAACCCAGGTTGGTTCCACAATAGCAGGCTCCCTGCAGAGGAGAAAACTGAGGCCTGGCAAGGAAGTCTGGGAGAACTGGCAAGGGGTGGGGCACTAACACTGGTGCTAAGGAAACGCTTGGGGACATTGAGGGAAGGCAGCGAAAGCCGCACAGCCGCCCCAGTCTGCAGCTCCCCTGCCCCTCTCCCCAACACCCCCCACTGACACCCCAGGCCAAGTGCCTCTGCTGCTACAGGCCCCAGGGCCCCGCGGCGGGGGTGTGGCTTGGTCCTCAAGGGAAGTGATGCCCCACCTATGCCCCGGAGGCCACCTGTAGTTTCAGGGGTGAGGCCCCAGGGGCTAGGTACAGACAAGCTTGTCACTTGGCCTCAGTGTAGGGGCAGCTCAGCTACACAGGCTTGTGTGCAAACCTGCTCCAGCTCCAGGGGACTCTGGCCTGCCAGGCCTTATCTCAGCCCCAGGGAGTAAAGGGGATTTTTTTTTTTTTTTTTTTTTTTTTGTGAAAGAGTATCAAAATGTTGCCACGGCTAGAGTGCCGTGGCGTCATCCTAGCTCACAGCAACCTCAAACTCCTGGGCTCAAGCGATCCTCCTGCCTCAGCCTCCCGAGTAGCTGGGACTACAGGCATGCGCCACCATTCCCGGCTCATTTTTTTCCTATATATTTTTAGTTGTCCAATTAATTTCTATTTTTAGTAGAGATGGGGTCTCGCTCTTGCTCAGGCTGGTCTCGAACTCCTGAGCTCAAACAATCCACCCGCCTCGGCCTCCCAAAGAGCTAGGATTACAGGCGTGAGCCATTGCGCCCGGCCCAAAGGGGACTTTTTAGCTGCGTTTCTGTCTGAGCAAGGCAACCTATTCTGTTCTAAACCAGACCCTTTGCTGGGTCCTAGAGTTCCTCAGAGATCTGGACTCTGGGTGATGTAAGAGCCAGGGCCACTCAGGGGTGCATCCTACCTCCTAGCCACAGGCTGGGGCCAGGCCCTGGCTCTGGTGGGTCTAATTCCTGGCTCCTTGATCCTTGAGGAAACCCAGCACTCTGGCAGCTGGCTAGCCACTGCCCTCAGCAGGTGGGCGCTCAGACTCACGCAGGCTTCCTCAGGGAGGGCCACCCCAGCTAGCGCCGGCCCAGGAGACCATCCTTCTCCCCTGAGCTTGGAGAGGCGCCTGCCAGCTCACTCAGGAGGATCCCGCCTTTGGTCTCTGGCCATACTGAGGCGTGTGCTCTGTAGCCCCAGGGTCCTCCTGCATCTAACAGTCTCTCCATCCGAGGCCTGTCCCTTTCTGTCTGCCACTCCCCTGTGGTCTTCAGGGTGTCCACTCTCTCTAACCAGACTGGAAGCTCGCCAGGGGCAAGCAGCTCATCTCCTCCACATTCTGGCAGTGCTCAGTCGGGGCTGACACTTCAGGGCATCTCCTCCTGGTCAGCAGCTGCTCACCGATCAAGAGCACACCTGGCTCCTGAGTCCTTCCCAGGAGGACTAGCCAGGCTGGACTCTGGGGTGCAGGGGAGCAGGCTGAGGGGCAGGGAAGGCACAGAGGAGTAACTAGCGCTGCCCCTTCAGTCAAGCCCTGGGCGGGACAGGCCATGGCCAACCAGCAGCCAAGGTCAAAGGCCCCAGAGCGAGGGCCAGTGTGTGCACGGCATGCAGCACAGCCTGCCCCTCCGTGGGACTGAAGATGCAAGGCTGAGTCATTAATGACTTTCCTTTATTAAAAATGTATATAAGAAAATGAACTTGGTTTAATTGTACAAAGAGTAAAAATACAGATAAACAAGTAAAAACGTTTATTAAAGCCACTTGCAATACACCACCCAGAAGTAACCAGGCTGTTAAATTCTTAGAGACTCAGGTGCATGTATCTAGGAGCTCTGTCCCATGCAGACACAGGCACGGAGTCCACAGGTGATGCCTCTGCTGAGGATGCTGCAAGCAGGAGTCTATACTTTCCTGGCACTGGCTTGGGGCCCTTCCTTAGCACCGGGGTCTCCCCAGCACCCAGAAGTTCAAGGGGCTGGCACTGCAGGCTGCAGAGGTGACTAGGAGGAGATCGGCAAGTACAAAAAGCCTTGGAGACAGAGTGACAAACTGCACTGGTTTGCTCAGGACTGAAGAGTTTCCTGGGATTTGGAACTTTCAGTGCTAAAACTAGGAAAGTCCCAGGCAAACCAGGCCCAGCTGGCCACCCTACTTGATGGCCAAAGGCGTTGTCCAGCCCCTCCTGCCCTGCAGTGCCCACAGGCTCTCCTCTGGGGTCCTGGATTCCCCAGGCCCTCACTAAGCAGCCCAGGGACAGAGGCCTGGCTGGGCAGCCGCCAAAGCCTGAGGCCCAGGAAAGGCCAGGAGAAAGGGAATGAGCGAAGGCAGGCAGTCTGTCATCACCTGAGAAAGGGGCCAAGTGAATTCTGGCTGTTACGGGCAGCCAGGGGCGCACAGTGAAAGGGCTCCAATGCTTGGCTGGCCGCCCCTCCAGCCCTGGAGCTGCCCTCAGACCTGAGTGTCTGTGTCCTCAAGGCCAGGGTCAGGCCCCAACCCCTGCGACGTGCAGGAGTCTGAATGGGAAGGACTCTGTTCCCTGGGCTCCCACAGCGCTGGTGCCCCCAGCCTTCCCCTCCTCCATCACCACACCCCGGGCACTTGCTGCCCAGCTCCTCCCTACCCAAGACTGCAAGCCGAGGATGGGAGGAGAGGAGTCCAGGATGGTGTGAGCTGAATGAGGAGCAGGCAGGTGGGAGAGAACCTGGGCAGAAAAGGCCTCGCTGATTGGCAGGAACATCCTGACTGTGGTTTGGCCTGGCCCACTGTCTGTGTCTGAGGACGGGGCCCTGAAAACCCAGAAGAGAGGATGGACGTGGTAGGTGGAATGATGGTCCACAGTGGAGAAAAGATGTCTACGTCCTAGAGCATGGAATGTGTTGTCACACGGCAAAGGGGTGTTAAAGCTGCAGGTGGAATTGAGGTTGCTGATCAGCTCACTCTAAAATAGATTATCCTGGATGATCCGAGTGGGCCCAACATCATCACACGCGTCCTTAATGGGGAAGACGGAGGCAGAGGAGTCAGAGCCAGAGATGGCGTTATGTGAAGGGCTCGGCCAGCCGTCGCTGGCTTTGAAGATGGAGGCAGAAACCACAGGCCACGGAATGCAGGCGGCCTCTGAACGCTGCGAAGGGCAAGGAAAGGGATTCTCCACTAGAGGCCCGGGGAGGAACGCAGCCCTGCTGACATCTTGCGTGTAGCCCAGTGAGACTTACTTTGGACTTCTGACCTACACGATAATAATTTTATGTTGTCTTAAGCCCCTAAGTTTATGACAATTTGTTATGGCAGCAATAGGAAACTAAACACATCGGGAAACCACCTGGGGGATGCAGCTGCCGAAAATCCCTGCATCAGCCTCGCAGGGCCCCACAGCCCCTCTGTGAAAGACCCGGCCGGTCGGGGAGAAGCTCCGACTCCGGAGCCTCCATGTCCGGGTCGTTCAAGAAGGGCGCCCCCAAGACAGGCCTGTTGCTGAGCATCTCCACAGGAAACAGCTGCCCCTTTGAACCGGCTCCTGAAACCTCCAGTGATTGAGGAGTTGCCCTGAGGTCAGGCCACCCAGGACAACCCGTCAGAGCCCGGGAGGTTCGGCTTGAGACTCCCAGGGTGGAGCTCTGTAGCCCCGCCACCTCCCCTAACACTCAAAACACTTTGAGTTCTTGGGCTCACTAAGGGGACCCAGTTTGGCTCAGGAAGAGCTAGTACGAGAGAGAGAAAAAAAAAGTAAAAAAAAAAAAAAATCACTGCATTGGGGGCCAGCCAGATCTACGTAAAGTCCCCACTGGGCCACTTAAGCTATGTGGCCTCAAGCCACCAGACCTCTTACAGCCTCAGGTTCTTCATCCGTGAAACGGGTGTAACAGTATTTGTCCTTCCTGCCGCACAGGGTGTGTGAGTCTCAGGTGAGATGCGCACGAGAAAAGGTCGTGCTGCACAGACTAGAAGCTGCCGCCATTAACGAACAAGCACGATCACAACCCACGTGCTTCTGATGGGGTGGAGGATCACAGCGCCTGCGCTGGGGAAGGAAGGGTGAGTGCACACTCATCAGAACCCTGTCTCACTCACAGGCGAGAACTGCAGTCTGACCAGGGGAGAACAGGACCTGGCCACAGCCGCTGCCTTGAAGCTCACACCGGATGCGCGTGACAGAGGCACCCTGCAGCCCACAGGATGTCCTCGTAACCACTGCAGACTAGGGCTTTGCACTTTTTTTTTTTTTAAAGGAAAAGGTTTTCTAGAGTTTCTTCTGCATTAAAAACAGTCCTTCTTCATAAAACACAATTTTACAGGGAAAAGGTGGAACGTGAAACCTATATACAATGTAATTCTAACCCAATGAATATATAAAACATTATTTATTTTTTTTGAGACAAGTTTCACTCTGTTGCCGTGGCGTCTTCATAGCTCACTACAACCTCAGACTGCTGGGCTGAAGCGATCCTCCCGCCTCAGCCTCCTGGGTAGCTGGGACTACGGGTGTGCGCCACCACATCCGGCAATTTTTTTTTCTTTTTCTGGAGATGAAATCTCACTATGTTGCTCAGGCTGGCCTCAAACTCCTGAACTTAAGTGATCCTCCTGCCTTGGCCTCCCAAAGTGCTAGGATTACAAACGGGAGTCACTGCACTCGACCATAATATACAATTTTAGGTGGAATACGTGTGGAGGAAATACATCACAGCACTAGCAGTGATTATCTTTGGATGGTGGGATTACATTTTCTTTGTATTTTATGGTTTATAAATGCTCTGCAATGACCTATAATTACTTTTCCAATCAGGAAAATATTATAAATATATATGAAAAGTGCCAGGAACTTCCTTTCGTGGGGCCACAACCTGGACTCGAGGAGTCGTTTGAGCTGGGTCCTGTACTGGTGGAGGTCCTGGCCTGGGCCCTGGTCCGTGACTTTTTCTCCCTGACCTTTGTTTGTCTGGTGAGATAGACACTGGAGCGCTGAAGCTCATTAATTACAGTATTTGCCTTGGGCTCATCCATGCCCCGCTTCTGGTGGCTTCTCTGGCCTAGAGGGAAAGGCAAACTCCTTACCCGAGACTGGAAGTTGCTGCCCACCTCCCTCACCAGCCTCCTTCCTCCCCGACGTGCTCGGCAGTCCCTGCCTCCTGGCCTTTGCCTGCCTTGGAGCCCGCACGTCCCAGAGCCCTGCCCTTCCTTGGAGAGCGAAGCCTGGCCAAGCCGGTCCAGCCTGCCAGCTGCAGGGACCCTGCTTCCCCTCCTGTGCACAACAGTAGCTGCCACTTATTGGCCGTTAACTGCGGTCACACAGTGAAAGTGCTCTCGTTTGCTCCTTGGCCAGCAGAGGCTGCATGGACTAAAACGTGAACAGCAGCCCCTGGAGTTGTGCACTGTGGTGATGCTATCTGATCTCCTGCCACCGAGGGACACATTGTTAACCCCATTTCACCGATAACTGAGGCTCAGAGAGGTCAAGTAACTCACCCACTGTGACACAGCGGGTTTGTGGCAGAGCAAGGACGTGGCCCCTGGTCAGTGCTCTCCAGGTTCAGTGTTTTTACTCTCACAGGGAGTTCTCAGACTCTCACATTCCAGCACTCTCACATTCTGAGTTGAACATTCAGAGGACATGCAATGATGTCTGGTGGCAGAAGGGTTAATTACAATGGGTTTAATCAAAGTTTGTCATTCAATCAGCAAGTCGTCTCAGAGTGTCTGGGGGTGCTGGGGGCAGGGATAGGTCTGTTCTGTTCACTGCTACGTTCAGGCACCTGTTTCTGGCACATAGTACATGCTCCAAAACAGTGTCTATGTTAAGGCTGTGAGAACGCCAAAGAAAGAAAGATGATGAGCAGAAACCCTGATCCTTCCTACAGTGCTGGAGGCCGTGCCAGCCGCTGTCACCATTACGACCCGAACACACTGACTGCCAAAGCACACAGACCCGAACTCTCCATCTGCATCCATGGTTCTGCCTGTTCAGATCACATCTGCATACTTTGGTCACCTCTCCAGACTGAATAACCAGTACGCTGCAGGCCAGAAGATGAAGAGCTGTGGAAACTGGTCATACCTAGTGTGCAGAAGAGAAAGGGGCCATCTTTAACACCCGACAGATGGGCCAGTGGGCAACAGCCCTGGGTGCCCCGAAGAAGCCTGCTGCAGGTGGCGGGGCTATCTGGTGAGGGCCCTGCAGAGAAGTAGGAAGCCCAGTGGGCTGCCTCTCCAGCAGGGTCCTAAAGAGCCCTTACTCTCTACAGCTGCGGTCCCCCATCCCCGGGCCATGACAGACTGAGCAGTCCTTGGTCTGCTTGGAACAGGGCCGCGTAGCAGGAGGTGAGCAGCGGCAAGTGAGTGCAGCTTCATCGGTATTTACAGCTGCTCCCCACCTGTGGCATCATCAGCTGAGCTCCGCCTCCTGTCAGATCAGCGGCAGCATTAGATTCCCATAAGAGCGCAAACCGTACTGTAAACTGCGCATGCGAGGGATCTAGGTTGTGTGCTTCTTATGAGACTCTAACGCCTGATGATCTGAGGTGGAGCTGAGGCAGTGATGCTAGTGCTGGGGAGTGGCTGCAAATACAGATTATCGTTAGCAGAGAAGTTTGACTGCACAATAAATACAACGCGCTTGAATCATCCTGAAACCATTCCCCCCAGCCCTAGTCTATAGAAAAATTGTCTTCCATGAAACCAGCCCCTGGTGCCAAAAAGGTTGGGGACCGCTGCTCTGGAGGCAAGATCACCAGGCTGGGGTGAGACGTGTCAGGTGAGGAGAGCACCTACAGGCATCAGGCAGAAAAAACCTGGGTGCTGAAGGGCAGGGGCCGTGACACCTGCGTGTCCAGGGCACGTAACCTGGAGTGTCACATTCTCAGGTGCGCAAGTGTAGGATCTGAAAGCCCATGGAAAGGGCAAATACGTCTCCACTCAGTACTCCAAAGGGGGCTC
>CAUYSK010018494.1:0-11709 GCA_963575035.1 Avahi laniger
TCATGGATTGATGGGCACTTGGGTTGTTTCCACATTCTTGCAATAGTGAATTGTGCTGCCATAAACATTCGAGTGCAGATGTCTTTATAGTAGAATGTTTTGTGCTCTTTTGGGTAGATGCCTAATAGTGCTATTGCTGGATGGAATGGTATTTCTATTTTTAGCTCTCTGAGGTATTTTAATCAGAATGGTAGTTTACCAAATACGTCTTTCAACTGGAAATATAATATCTGATATAAATCTTGTGCTGATAGTCCTTGTGAAAATGGTCACACCTGGCCAACATAAAGATGTAGTTTCTTTTCTGGAAGTATAATTATAAGCAAGATTTTTGAAAGATGGTCACCTAGAAAGTTTCTTTCAAATGTAGAAAATTCTTAATCCAGTATTTTATGCCAATTCATTTCTCATTCTGAGAACTATTGAGAGAATATTATTTTATTGCCAACTCACCATACTCACTGAACTGCACTGAGATGTTTATTCTATTATCTTCAAACACAATATTCTCCATTACATTCTCTAGAACAAAACAAGGCACAAACAAGAGAAACCTGTTTTTCAGCAAAGTATGGACATCTCTTGATTTCTTGCCACCTGAACTTCCTCTTTCCAGCATTGATTGTGAATATAAAATTTTTCCATTGCTACTAAACCTCGGAACACTTGTTTTCCTGAACATAATAATGTGCAATTTTATATTTGGTTTAAATCAAGCCTACAAAGGTAATATGCCTCATTTTGAGGTTTTAATATGATGAAAAAATATAGGGAATATAATCAATGGCAGTAAGTCATTGATATGTTTACTTTGCCATTCTATCATTGATTTAGTTCAAGTATTTTCAAAAGGAACAATAATTCAACAATGAATTATTACTTCTTTGATTCATAGCTTGATGCACCTTAAGTAGCATTTCTACATAGATGGTAGTTTAAATAAAATGTGGACTGAAATCTTATCTGGTTGAAAAATATCAAGTACACAATGAGTTCAAAAAACAAAAGTATCTTTCATCTTCCTTGTGACATGAACAGCCATGCACTTAGCTCTAATGAAGTGAATCGTCATTAATTAGATAGACAGAGCCCATCTCCAGCCTCAATCCATATGCTGGCAAGCAAAGAACTGGTGGCATTGAATGTCAACTGTGAGAAGCTGAGAATTCACACTGCAAGGTTGCCTCCCAGAAAGAAGTGTATTTTTAAGAAGTCTCTAAGTTTGATCAGAAAACAACTGGTAAAATTATAATTATATCAATTATAACATATATTATTGCAACTAAAAGGCAATCGTTAAATGCTTGTGGGGGCAGACAAATAACCATAAATGAATGAAGCGAGTAGACAAAAATATTTGGAAAACTGCAGCATCCAAACTAGACAAATGCTAATTGTTTTCAAGAGAGTGAAACACTTGTCCTTTAAGGTAGAGCTCAATTCCATTTCCAATTTTGCCTGCCTGTTTTAGTCTTCACTGAATTCCACCTCTCTGAGTCTCTACGCTATATAACAGATCATTTGTTTATGTTCAGTATTGCAGTCTATTTTGTGTTAAATTTGTTTTCCCATATCTGTCCCCTAATATTTATACTTTTATTTTCATTATTTTATACAGGTTTAAGAATAATAAAATTCTTATTGATTAACTAGATGCAAATAATCTCTCTCTATATATATAGAGATTATTTTTCTCCTAATACATCTTGGGTTCTGTTTCCTAAACACTCAAGACCTGTTTGGAGAAAGAAAATAATTTTATTTGTTTAGATAATGTCCTATGATAGGTATTGTCTCAACTTTATAAAGTGGATATCAATCTCTTTTCACAAAATGATGGTAACCTAACTACAATATACTGATTGGCTGATGGTAAAACCCTGGTTAGATTCCACCAGGAAAAGATTTTTAATTGTTAGCCAATTAAAAGTTTTAACAATTAAAAACCATATTAACACCTTGTTTTATCCACAATATATTCACTATTTCTGAATATATAGAGAATAGACAGTTTTAGAAAGTTACAAATAAAGACCACTAATACATTCTTTCAATCATTACAGAGTATTTCTTCAAAACACCCCTTCAAAATTCTTTATGGTACATTCGGGTGCAGGTGTCTTTCTTATACAACATCATTTGCTCTTTTGGGTAGATGTCCAGTAATGGGATTGCTGGATTGAATGGTACCTCTACTTGTATCTCTTTAAGGTATCTCCATATTGCTTTCCACAGAGGTTGCACTAGTTTGCAATCCCACCAACAGTGCATGAGTGTTCCTATCTCTCCGCATCCACGCCAACATTTATTGTTTTGGGACTTTTTGATAAAGGCCATTCTCACTGGAGATAAGTGATATCTCATTGTGGTTTTAATTTGCACTTCCCTGATGATTAGAGATGTTGAGCATTTTTTTCATATGTTTTTTGACCATTATTCTGTCTTCTTTTGAAAAGTTTCTGTTCATGTCCCTTGCCCACTTTCTGATGGGGTCATTTTATTTTTTCTTGTTGATTTTCCCAAGTTCTAAGTAGATTCTGGTTATCAGCCCTTTATCAGATTTGTAGCATGCAAAAATTTTCTCCCATTCTGTAGGTTGTCTGTTTGCTATTGTGACAATTTCTTTGGCTGTGCAGAAGCTTTTTAATTTGATCAGGTCCTATTTATTTATTTTGGTTGTTGCTGTGATTGCCTTTGGGGTCTTCTTCATAAATTCTTTGACTAGGCCAATGTCTAGAAGAGTATTTCCAACATCTTCCTCTAGAATTCTAATAGTTTCGCTCCTTATGTTTAAATCTGTTACCCAGCGTGAGTTGATTTTTGTGAGAGGCGAAAGGTGGATCCTGGTTCCGTCTTCTACATGTGGCTATCCAGTTTTCCCAGCACCATTTATTGAGTAAGGATTCTTTTCCCCAGTGTACGTTTTTGTCTGTTTTGTCAAAAGAAAAATTTTTTAAATGTATCAATTCTTTCTCAAAAGATAGTTTGCTGATCTTTCCATAGGCCAAATAAAAATAATAAAAAATTAAAAGTCTTTCTTAATAATTAAAAGAAGTGTTTAACTGCTTCTTGATCCCGAACATTCTTTAGAAAAAATCTAGAATTGAATTGTTTTCAGATTACATGTTTATTTAGCTAGAAAGAATTTAAACTCAATTTCCAGTTCTCTTAAATATTTAGAAAAAAAAATCACAGAAGATATTTTACAACTGCATCAGTTAATATTGTTTTCTTAAGTCTATGCATATTTTCAATAAGCTGACAACATAATTGTGTGAGCAAATACATTCTTTTGAAAAATTATTAGGTTTAAAACAAAAAATATAGAGAATGTACCATATGAGAGTAGATATCACTTTTTTCTCTTTAGGATGAATGGGCTAATTTACAACTTGTCAAGGGTCAACAAGGCCAAATGCTCTGAGCAATATAGATGAAAAAAACCCATCATGGAATAGCTAAGGGGTACAAAGGGGTCATTGATTTATAAAGCATACAATCTGCTGGTTCTCTGCTTTATATTATGGACTTTCCTCTACGACCCTTTTATTCCTCGATCGATTAAACCAGTAAAAGTGGCTGGCATGTAGGGGAAGCCTGAGGCCCACATTTAGAGCCAGGATCAGTACTTTAGTAGTTCAGGGTTGTACATCTGTGCTCACATACCACTTCTTACTCTCCCCACCAGGAGTGAGGAAGGACCAGAAACTGCTAAATGCCTTCCAGAGTCTATTCTCTCCTTCTTTCTCAGGAACAAATTTTATTTGGAGTAGAAGTGCAAGAAACCTAAAGATGACATTTTTCTTCATTCACACAGTTGGGTGTGGCCAAATGACTAAGTTCTGGCCCATCAGATCAAACAGTCTTTGGGTAGCCTGCTTAAAGTCAGTTGACTCAGCAGGGATATTTAATGTTTTGTTCTTTCTTCCTGGTGTTTGGACTGCAGATGTGATGAATGGAGCTCTGGCTGCCATCTGGAATTATGAGGTAAACTAGAGGATGGAATGGGAGCCAAAAAAGGAAAAGGATGGTATGGATTCTTGATGACTCCAGATGTCTTCTATGTTAGAGAGAAAGACATTTTTTTATCTTTTTAAAGTCATTATTATTAAAGGTTTTCTATTACATGAATCTAATCCAAGGTAACAGGAGAGGGAATTTTATTTCAGTTTTGCTATTACTGGGCTTCTCTTTATAAATGGTGTGAGTGGCAGACCTTAGTCTGGATTACATGTGACAGGAGATAATAACAACAATACTATTACCATTTAATGAAAACTTTATGTAAGTCACCATTCAAGTTTCTTTTTATAGGCCTTTTACTTTAGGCTTTATATGCTATACTTCAGTACATGTATATATATATGTAGAGAGAGAGAGATAGAAAGATATATAAGTAATGATAGTCATGCATCTCCTAATGATGGAGATCTGTTCTGAGAAATGTGTCGGTAGGTGATTTTGTTGTTGTATACAAATCATAGAGTGGACTTACACAAACCTAGACGGTAGAGTCTACTACACACCTAGGCTATATGGTATAGCCTAATGCTCCTACGCTATAAATCTACACAGCATGTGACTGTACCGAACACTGTGGGCAATTGTAACCCAATGGAATTTGTGCATCTAAACATATCTACACATACAGAAGATACAGTAAAAATATGGTTTAAAAGATGAGGGGAAAAAAACCAGCTATACCTGTATAGGGCACTTACCATGAATAGAGCTTGCAGGACTAGAATTTGCTCTGGGTAAGGCAGTGAGTGGTCAGTGAATGTGCAGGTCTAGGACGTTGCTGTACACTACTGTGGACTTTATACACACTGTTCATTTAGGCTACACAAAACTTATAAAAATTGTCTTTCTTCAGTAGTAAATTAACTCTAGCTTACTATAACATTTGTACTTTATAAACATTTTTAAAACTTTTTGACTCTTAATAACACTTAGCTTAAAACACAAACACATTGCACAAGTATACAAAATATTTTCTTTCTTCATATCCTTGTTCTATAAGTTTTATTCTATTTTTAAAAATTTTTACCTTTTGAAACTTTCTTGTTAAAAACTAAGACACGAACACACACGTTAGCCTAGGCCTACACAGGGTCAGGGTCATCAATATCACCATCTGCCACCTCCACGTCTTATTCCACTGGAAGGTCTTCATGGGAAATAATACACTTGGAGCTCTCATCTCCTATGATAACAAGGCTTCTTCTGGAACACCTCCTAAAGGAACTGCCGGAGGCTGTGTTAAAGTTACCTTCTTTTTTTTTAATGAGTAGTATATTCTAAAATATCAATAGAAAGTAAATAAGTAAACTAGTAACATAGTGTATTATCAAGTCTTGTATACTGTAAATAATTATATGTGCTATAATTTTATATAACTGGCAGCACAAGAGGTTTGTTTGCACCACCATCACCACAAACATATCAGTAATGAATTATGCTAAGACAGCATGATAGTTATGACATTACTAGGCAGTAGGAATTTTTCAGCTCCATTATAATCCTCTTTTTTTTTTATATATGAGACAGAGTCTCTCTCTGTTGCCTGGGCTAGAGTGCTGTGGCATCAGCCTAGCTCACAGCAACCTCAAACTCCTGGGCTCAAGCGATCCTTCTGTCTCAGCCTCCTGGGTAGCTGGGACTACAGGCATGTGCCACCATGCCCGGCTAATTTTTTCTATATATTTTTTAGTTGTCCAACTAATTTCTTTCTATTTTTAGTAGAGACAGAGTCTTGCTCTTGCTCAGGCTGGTCTCGAACTCCTGAGCTCAAACCATCCTCCTGCCTTAGCCTCCCAGAGTGCTAGGATTACAGACGTGAGCCACCGCGCCCGCCTCCATTATATTCTTGTGGAATCACTGTCATATATGTAGTCTACTGTTGATCAAAATGTCATTATGTGGCATATGACTCTGTGTGTGTGTGTCAACATAACTCTGGAGAGCAGGTACCATTCTTATCTCTGTTACATAAATAAGGAAACTGAGAAGGTTAGGGAGCTACTTTTAACTGGCAGAGCTGAGAATTAAACCCTGGCATAAAGTCTATGGTCTTAATCATTAGGTCATGCTGCCTCTGAGTGAAGGAACTAGCCATCTCCTAAGGATTTTTTTCTGTGAGAATTGTGTATTTTCATTTTTAACCCCTTTACCATCAATACTCCTTTTATATAAGATAGAAAGTCCCTAGACTGGAATGGGTATGTACTGATTCCTAGTCCTGTCTTAATAGATTTAGTTACAGAGCTTTAGAGAACTACCAACTTAGAAAAATGGCTCCTGGACTCAGTGTTGCTAGTCTTAACAGGGGTGAGGCAGAGTGTAGGCAGAACGGGCAGTACTCAGTAACACAATGTCATGTCACTGTGGAAAACCAACCCGCAACTAAGCATTTGTCTTCAGAATTCTACTCAGGGTCTGCTTGAGTAAGGCAGGAACAGCACGAACCAGTAAGGAAGCAACCCTGAGAGGCTGTGTGAAGATCCCTGAAAGATAAAATCTCTTCAGACCTATTTTGTCTTCCAATTGTAAAATGTGAGAGGATACACTCTTATTATTTTGCTTAAGGTAGAACTAATAATGCCGTGGAAAATGATAGTTTTTCCTCCATTCTTATTGTGCTTTTGTTGTTGTCCCTCTGTATTTTGTATGGAACGCCATCAAAATATACCATAATAATGGACCATTTAAATTGGATAAGTCTTATGTAACAGTCAGGATGTCGTAGTTTATGTACAACAAAAACATCTCCACATATCAAAGCCCTATAACATCCAATGTTTATTTTTCTTACTTCCTGTCCATTATGGGTCAGGACACATGTTTTCTTCACCTCAAGCTGCTTGGACACATGTCCTCTTGGCTTCTGGGACCAGACGGACAAAGAAACTCCTGTCTATGACATTGTTATTCTTATGACAGTAGGAAGCAGATAATGGTGAAACACTGACTGGCTTTTAAAACTTCTGATCAAAATTGATACATGTCACTTCTGCTTACCTTTCTTTAGGCAAAGTAAGATACATGCCCCAAACAATATCAACGGGGTGGAGAAATATGCTCCCACACAAGGGAAGCATATTATTCCCCTCTTCACAGAGCTGGTACTCATACAACTTCCGTGTCTCAGACTAGGTGGTGCGTGTTCTTGGAAATCTTGCTTGACTTCCTAATCCTGTGCTTTTCCTGAGTATTTCCATATTTCTCAGTTTTCCCATAGCTTTTACAACTCAACAAATATTTCTTGAGTTTGGTTTTATTCTGTATTTTTTTTTTTTTTTTGGCTTCCTCACTCAGACCTAAACTCATTGAAGGTAAAGAATATATCCAGTTCACCTACCATAAAACCTAGTGGACAGAAAGCAGTCAATTAATGTTGTTAATGAACATTATCTTGGCAGCTTCATGCAATCAATTTCTGTTGTGTTGTAAGGAAATACTCTGTGGAAAAGTAAAAACTGCTAAAAATTCTTTGCCAGACATATAAGTGAACCGTCTTGGATATTCAACCAGTCAAGACTGGAGTCGACTACAGCACCACCTGACATCTGACTGCAATGATCTGAGAAACTCCCAACTGAGAATTTTAAGAAGTAGGAGGGCACGAATCACTGGTAGGAATTTGAAGATGTGATTGATCATTTTGGCTTTGTTGAGAAATGCTTCATATAAGTAACCAGTGCTTTTTAGGTTAAAAAATAAAGTTCCTGGGCCCATAGGTTGATAAATTATAATTATTACTGTTTTTGCTTATCTTCCTCAATAGTTGCTAGCTCTTCTCCGTTAATACGCAAGTGTGTTTTGGCTAAATAATGCAGTATAAATAAAAATATGAATTTATTTGGACTAAGGTACAGCAGTGTCACTTAAAATAGATGTATGCATGTATACACACATACCCACATATTTATACTGGAACTAGTAGATATCATGAACAATGTACGCTTGTATATAATTAGCATGTTTGAAGATCAATAGATTCAAGGAGATATTGAGGGAAAAAAAGACTTTCTAATGAGATATCAGAAAAATTACAGCCGAAGAAAGTGGTGTTTTTATGCTAACAACAAACAAACAAACAAAAAGAGCCTATATAGAAGAGTCTATGCCAGCACCGGTGTTTTGACACACTCCTTATATCTGATCTGTGCTTCCATATCCTGGTTCCATATCAGAATCACCTGGCAGGCTTTTAGAAAGTACCAATGACCAAAATCTTCCTTGAGGTGGGGCTGGGACAATGGTATTTCTAAAAAATTCCCTAGGTGTGTATAATGTTTAGGTAGGGATGAGAATGGCTGATACACATAATCAGGCATTGTATGTTAGTCAACGTTTCAGAAAATGAACTTGCATCTAATAACACCTAGGTCTAAATCTCATTTGGCCCCATATGCAGGTAAAGTCAAACCAGAGCAAATGCTTATATTCCATGAAGTTTTCAGATATCCACTTTAAAATGCTTGCTGACAGCAGCTTGGTTTAACTCCAAGAGACTAACTATTTTCTGGCAACTAGATTTCAAAAGGGAGAAGGGCCGTGAGAAGGAAGTCCTTCAGAATAGATTATGGCTGATATCCTTGGCTGAAAAAGAATGGTAACTGCGTTATCATCAGGGGCACATAGACAAGCACTGACAACATCCTGAGTATGTGGGGAATGCTTTATGAGGATTTGGAAAACATAAATAGTGAAAAAAATTTCAAAGCGTTGACTACAGCTTTAATGGCATCAAGGCAAATGTATGTGCTGTAAAATGTTTTCTTCTACTTTTCACATATATTAATATAAACTGTATGGAGACAGTATTTGCCCTGAATACTTTACTTTGCTCAACAATGTTTACTTTTTCTTCCTCTCTCAAAAAGTCTCTGGGTAATATTTCATCACAATGCCTTTACCCATATATTTCAAAATATCCAGGTGCTTGAAGGGAGTGTTCATTCTCTCATCTATTGTATATAGTCAGATAATCCTTGCCAGGATCAAATAAAAACAAATATAATTGCTACTTTAACCTCTGTAGTCAATGCAATTACTACATTGCTGCAATCAATGTTTTAAATTTATTTTTGTTCTTTTCACATTTTTAAATTTGGTGCATTTCAGAGACAGCTGGAAACCATTTTTGGCTATCTAGTTGTCCTGGGAAGATGTAATGGCCTTCGTATTCTTGGTCTCATGGTTGATTCGGGGCATATCTGTTTTCAACATTAGAATCATTGCTGTCTGTACAAGTTACCCATTTGCACTTTCAAGATGCCACAATATATAGGCTTGTTTGCCTACTTTCCTTGAAGGCAGGGGAGAGGACCAGACTGGGAAGATGACCTGAATGTATGAAGGTGGATGGAGCAGACATAGTTGAATTCTTTGTATCTCTGTAAGCTTCTGAAAGGCTTTTAACCTCTGCTTCCAGTTACCCAGGATCAGGGGCCAACGCCATTGTTAAAAACTACGATTGACACTGTAGAGATTTTACCTGGAGTGCCTGGTTTATGCTCATTTGTTCAAAGTAACACTTTCCTTATATTGTTTTCTTACAGAATTTTAGAAATTCTAATTATTTCTACCCAAGGGAAAACATGTTTTTTGAGGGTTAGCATTATCCTTTTGTGATTCTATATTGTCTCAGATATAGATCTTCAGTAATGGCATTAATAAGGAAATTTTATGGAAGGGTTATAGGGGATCTCATGGGATTGGAGGGACAGATAGTGAACTAGGTTTGGAACAAGCAGGTCCCTTATCCAGCTGCCACAAAACGAAATGAAACTTTACCATTTCTTTTGCCTTTGCAACATTCTAATCAAGGATCAAAGCTGAGGGATAAAGAGTCTAATTGACTAGATTTAGTACAAGGTCTAATGGAATCTAGTGAGAGGCATAGAAGGGAAAGTACCCACGAGAACTGTACACAATGGGGAAAAGACAATTCCCCAAATGAATAGGGTACTGATAAGAATGGAGAATGGATTCAGGATGGCTTGGTAGATGGTTGGATGGATTGGCTTCTTGGAAGCAATAGATGCCCACCTGCATGTTTTTACTTTTATGGGATAGATCTCAAGATTTGCTCCCTGTCAGCAGGAGCATACCATTGAAGGGAAAAAAAACAAACACAAAAACAAAAAAATCTCATATTAAAATCACAGCTTTATCCAGCTCTCTAGATGTGAAAAAAAAAATGCAGCTGAAGAAAGTGGTGTTTTTCTGCTAAAAACAAAAAAAGAAAAAAACAAAAACCCCACAAAACAAAATCAAATCAAAACACAATCAAGACCTACCCCTGAGGTGGAGTAGGATTCTTCAATTTTAGTATCAAAAAAAATACTGTTGTTTGTTTCTTCTCATCATTCTTTCTACCGTGTGATTCTGGAAGAAAGCTTAGCAAGGAATGCATCTAAAGGTACTACCAGTTTGCTTGACAAGTTGGACTACTGTCCTTTGCAGTATCATCCACTGTTACTTATTTGCAGTAAGAAATTTTATCTATAGTTTTGCTTTCCACAGTTCAGTTACCTATGATCAATCACAACATAAAAATATTAAATGGAAAATTCCAGAAATAAACAATTCATTAAGTGTTAAATTGAGCACCTTTCTGAGTAACATGATGAAATCTTGAGTCGTTAGTAGCCGCCTCAGTCCTCAAGGAACATATCCTTTGAGGATAATGCGGGGCTACTGTTCCTTTATTTCCAAGCCATGATGATATAATTTTGAAGCCTGGGTAGACTTCAGTTGAGTGGAGAGTAGACAAGACTGGGTTTGGAAGACCCCTTTAGCTGTGGAAGCAGGTGCAGTTGGGGCAGAGATCTTTGGTTTTAAACTGAGTTATGACTAAAGAGCTAAACACAAGAACAAATAGGAAAATCATATGATAGAATCATAAGATCTTATGGTCATCACTGAGTCACATTGACTTGGAATGGCAGTAGCTTGGCTCATAGATTCAGCTGATCTCATCTTATGCTCAAGACATACATCACCAATCAATCAAGACACTCTACAACTAATAAGCTGCAGAGAAATTTACCCATTGCTCTGTCCCTTCCAAGCCATCTACTTACAACACTGTTCTCATTATCTTTCTAAAATAAACCTCTAGGACTTTTGACAGTCTTTCTCCAAAAACTTTTATACCCCAACCCTCTGCTTCAAGTCTCAGTGACCTTCTTATCATTTTCTCAAACACATTTTCATGACTTTGTATACACAGTTTCCTTTTTCTCAAATACTCTTCCACCTTCTTGTCCACTGGTGAACTCTTTCCCATTCTTCAAAACATTTTGTCCCTTTCTTAGACATTTTTCTAAATCCACCAAACTGAGTTAATTATTCTAACCCTCTGTACTCCTGAAACAGTTTGCATTTCTCTCTTTTACGAGATAAGTTTCAATGAATTTTAGTGTTTATATGTCTGTGTCCCTCATTAGATTTCATGCCACTTGAAGGTAGAAATATATCTTACTCTTCTTTTTTTTTTTTTAAATTCATATTTGACTTTTATTTATTTTTTTTTAATTTTTTTTTAATTTATTTCAACATATTATGGGGGTACAGATGTTTCTGTTACATATGTTGCCCTTGCCCCCCCTCCCTCCCTAAGTCCGAGTTTCAATTATGTCCATCATTTGGGTGGTGCCCATTGCACTCTTTGTGCATGCATATACCCCTCCTCTCCTC